>JAUZST010087766.1:0-19817 GCA_034779995.1 Parotocinclus haroldoi
ACCCACCGTCTTCAGCCGCGTCTCGTTCTACAACGACTGGATTAACCAGGTAACACGGCACGATGGATTCTCTAACGATGGAATGTAAAAGATGACACTCGGATCGACGATGTAACGATCGGCTGTACCTAATAACATGTTATTATTCACTCTATTAGCATTATTATACAGGAGAACGTTCTGTAATTTCATATCAAACGGTCTTATGGTGAAATGAAAACTGCATAAAAATGTAATTTCTTTATCTGTTTTGTTTCAGGTTATGACGAACAACTGAGGCGACTCAAGTTCATTTAAACCATAATCGAAATAAAAGTTACGTTGCAATCGATATGCCTGCCTCGTTTTTAAAGGTTTATTAACATCTTGAGTGTTTAATAAAGTTTCAGATTTAATAAATGGTCATTTTTATTCGGTAACACTGTGGGCCTTTATGAAGAAACAATAAACAACGCTTTAACTTTTTAAAAGACATTCAAATTTCACTCAAACAAAGTCCGAATTCAGGATCGAACCAAAAGTACTGGGACACAAACCCACATGCTCTATAACTGTTGTAGTTCGTTCAGAACTAGTTATGCTATTATTATTATTATTATTATTATTATTATTATTATTATTATTATTATTATTACAGTGCATTTACCAAATCAAGCTGACAACCCACCAAACAATTCAGTTTTAGCTTCCCACTGAATAACATTAAACATAAAAACAAATAACAATAAAACATTCTCACCTACTACGTGATATTTCTCTTTACTGGCCAGTTTTATGAAGTAAATAACCCTTTCCAGAGCCACTGTGAATAGTTAAAGACAACACAAAACCTAAGTAAACAGTAATATTATTCTGGAAGTTTACTTTAGTGTTTGTAGTGATTTTGTTCTCTGTTATCGCTCAATTCTGATCAAATTCAGGAAGCTCCAACGTGCTGACAAATCCACGTCGTGTTCTAAACCGCACACTAAAGTACTAAAGAGTGTGGAAAACGAGTGCACTTCCGGTCAGTTTTACCCTCACTCTTTAGTCTTCAGTGCTTGGTTTGAAACGCAACCCAAGTGACTTGGGAGTTACATTCTTTAATGCTACCCGTTTTCGTGAACCCCGTCTTCCCGTTCCATGATTGGCCATTAGTTGTACAATTATTTCATATGATTTAAATCGCTGAGCCTATTACAGAGAACATATTTGAACAACAATATATTACTAATATGAACAATTATTGTTTAAGAATACCGTTGATTTATTTTTGAATCATTAAGACCAATAAATAAAGAACGCGAGCCAATCCAAGCCAACCAAAGCAGGGCTAAGAGAAAAAAACGGGTGGGGAAAACGAGGTCTAAGAGTTTGCTTCCTGTTTGCATTTTGTACTTTTTAGGCCAGACTTTTTAAATTGCTTGTTTCTCGGATGTCCCTACTTAAGAATCAATTGAGGAGGGAGGATAAAAAATAAAAATAAATCTCAATTTTTCAGCACTTTTCCATTTCTCGAGGACTGTGTGGAATCAATACAAGGAAGGAAGAGGAAATAAAAATACATTTTTATTTTAAAATAAAATGTATTTAACCTACAATTAAATTATACTTTATATGCTAGAATGTTTTTAGAAATTGGTTCCAAAAGTGATTACATGTATTATGCAAAGTTTTTTCATATAATTCCATGGTTTCCCTGGTGATGGATGTTATACAATTGGAACGGAAACGTGGGTGTAATCATTCAGTTTCATTAAAAAACACCCGATGTACTGGGAACTCTATTGGTTTCTAGCTCTGGAAACACTCACCTTGTGATTACACCTTTATGGATGGATGGAAACTGACATGAATCTAATTTGAAAAAAATTAAACATTATTTTTGCCGTATCATAGGCACATCAGAGGATTTACAACTGCCTGGAAATGGCCGTTTAGAGGGCCAAAGGAGCTGCATCCTAGCACACAAAAGGAGCACTGAAACAGGCTTTAAAGTGTCCTGCCCTCAATTCAACATGTTCAGGGTGTTCCAGCAAAAATCAGACACTAGAAACATTTGGTAAATGATTAAGACTGCACAAAACTTTGCACTGAAACCAATCAACAATGTCCATAATGAAGTGACTGTAGGAATCCAACTGATTAAAATGAATCGGGATAACAAAAATAAGATTTGAAACTTAAACTGACAGAATGCATATAGACTAGATTTGAGTCAGCATAAGATTAAATCATTTTATTATACATATACAGGGCAGTCCAGCAAAACTGTAGGTACAAAATTTGCACTAAAACCAATCAACAAAGCATGGACAATGACCTTGCCTGTTAAAACCATGTTCACTTTTTGAGAAAACGTTTCCTTTCCTGTTTTAAGCGTGTTGAGTTAACAAAGTCAGTGTAGCAATCCAACCGATTCTACCAAAATAAATCCTCTCACCAGCACACACACAAACAGACAAGGTGTGATGGACAGATAAAGATTCTGGTGGCATAAATCTGATCATGTTGAACAGACCAAGCATATGTATTATAAAAAAAATCCTGATATCAAACATATACTAGTTTAACCTTTTAGATCCTGAGCTTTTTTTTTTAATGTAAGTTTAGTTTCAGTACTCAACCCGAGATGGCCGTAGTGTCGATGTAGAAATGATGCGTATATGCGGCCGGTTTGGGATAGATTGACGACGGCTGGCTAGGAACTAAAGGGTTCAAATTAATCTAGCTAACAAAAATATCATTTTTAATTTTATAAACTGACGCCGTCGGTCATGTTGTCTGTGTTACATCGACAGAGCGAGAAAAACTCTAAAAGCGTACTGCCCAAAATAAGGAACTATTCGCTCCCCTCACATGCTGGAGGGTGGAAAAAATCAAATGAACAGAAGAAAACGGTTGGCTCTCCATCGGAAGGCGGAAAAAGATTTAAAAAAAAATATATATATATATATATATATATTTTTTTTTTTTTTAATTTCAACCATTGGTGATGTGGCGGATCCAAGAAATACCAAAAAAACTAAACGTTTTTTTTTTGTATTCTTCAAATATGATCGTCGACGGATCCGCGAAACAAGTAATAAAAAAAGTCTGGCCTAAAAGAAACGTTGAGTAAAACTTTGGGTTTTGTGAAAACCCTGTCTTTAGTGGCTACACGTATTTATTGGCTACATAAAACACGATACAAATAAATGACCTGGACAAAAGTATTGGGACACACCCCAAACGGTTAAACTCAGGTACAGTGGAACCTCGGTTTTCGTCCTTAATCCGTTCCAAAGGGCTTGACGATAACCGAAATAAACGATAACTGAGGCCGTAGTTTCCTTAAGAAATAATGTAAATTCAATTAATCCAAGAGAATAACAGTTTTTCATACAGAAAACAATGAGAAATAAATACAAACACAATTACACAGTAATCACTCGATTGTATTAAGCACTCACACTTAATAAACAAGCAGAAAAAAAGAGTGGAAAAGCAACAGAAACGAGCCCCCTCTTTAGGTTTCCGCTCCACCCCAGGTAGCAGTGAACTTTAGCAGGTGAAATATAAGCACATGGAACTGATGGAGATTCCCCCCCCCCCTCAGCCCCCCTTCTGTCTTTGTGGTGTATGTCCAAAAAATAATCAAATGGCTTCTTAATGGTTTACTGAGCCACATCGTTATAGGAAAATCTGTTCGGACCTGTGAAAGCGCCACATGCTGTACTTCCCGGAAAAATAATTGATGACCTTCATGTGTATCTAATAACATTTTATATAGCACGTTTCACGTGTTATCGTCATAGATATTGTAGCTTTTTCCATAATAACACTTTTCCTGGTCATGGTCCAGGTATCTCCAGCACCAGCACTGGGATTCCATCCTTGGTGAGCTAGCATGTAAACTGCGTTAGTGATCCAAAATAACGAGGGTCACTCATAATTAATGAGTTTTCAATTATTACTTAATTGCTTCATAAATGAAATAAAAAACTATATTCTGTATATTCAGCATTCCGTTTCAGAAGTCGTTTGTCAACATTCCCAAACCATGCGACTAAAAGTAAAATAAATATATATATATAGGCATATATTTTGTGTTTGACCCACATCTCCATATCTTTCTGTGTGGAGTTTGTATGTTCTCCGGTTTACTCTCACATTCCAAAGACATGCATCAGGTCAACTGGAGTCTCTAAAGCGCCTCAATACGATGTAATGCCCTATCCGGGATTGGTTCCTACCTTGCACTCTGTGCTGCCAGTCAGGCCCTGGCACCTCCGCTACCCTGAACCGGCTTAATCTGGGGTTAAAATAATTAATAAACAATATATTCATTTGTTCTTTTTCCTTTCTGAATCCTGATCAGGGAGGCGGGAAAGCCGGTGCCACAGGGAACAAGGAATGAACAACCCTAAGCAGGGTGATGATCGCACACTAATGCCACTTTAGAAACACCAGTTAACCAAACAGGAGCATCTGGAGTACCATGGGTGGAGTCTGAGTACCAAACAGGTGGAGTCTGAGATCAGGATTGAACAGAGGGATCTGTCAGGTAACTGTACTAACTGCCTCACCACCGGGTTGCCATAAATGACGTATTACCCCTAATTAATGCATAAGAAAGCCACAATACATAAACAAAGCTAAGAAAATAACAAGCTATAGCCAATAAAAAAATTAACACACAAGCAGTGTTACAATGGTACTATCCATCCATTATCTTCCCATTAATCACCATGGGGTCGTGGACCGGCCAAAACCCCCGTGCCGCCCACGTCGTACTAATTCAACCTGACTTTTTGTCTCCCATTATAAAGTCGCATGTCAAAAATGGCATTAACAGTCACATTAAATCTATAATATCGGCAGCTTTTTACCATCTTAAAAACATTGTCAGAATCAAAAGCATACGGTCTAAATCAGACTTGGAGAGACTTAGTCATGCTGTTACCTCCAGCAGGTTAGACTACTGTAACGATCTGCTCACTGGACTTACCAAACGAGCTGTAAGACTCGACTCCTGACTAAAACCAGGAAGTACGACCATATTAGTCCTGTACTCAGGTCTCTACACTGGCTTCCTGTGGCTCAGACAATAGACTTTAAAACGGCTCTACTGGTGTAGAAGTCTCTCCATGGCCTAGCACCAAAGTACATCTCTGACATGGTGGTCCCATACGAACCATCTCGGACCCTGAGAACATCAGGCAGAGGCCTTCTACCGGTGCCCAAAGTCAGGACTAAACATGGTGAAGCAGCGTTTCAGTTTTATGGAGCTAAAATCTGAAAGAGTCTCCCTGAAGATGTTAGGCTGGCCTCGACTATAACATTGTTCAAGTCCAGGTTAAAAACTCTTCTGTTTAGCTGCGCATACGAAACCTGATTGTGTTTTTACCTGCATTCTGCCTTTTTAGGTTTTTAACTGTGTTTTCGTTGCACTGTTAACTTTGTTTCAATTTTATTTTGAATACTTTAAAGCACTTTGAATTGCCTCGTGGATGAACGGTGCTAAACAAATAAACGTGCCGTGATTGTCAGGCCATGAAGGTCATGAGAACGTGTTACCTGATAGCAGCTGAACATGCAACATTTAATCGATTGTGTTTCCATCCATGAAGATCAGGGATTCGATACAAAGTGGGCGTGACTTTATTGACAGGAGAAGGGTTTATAATTCGGCGTGAACGGCGTGAAAGCATCAGCAACAATCAGCAAGTCGACATGCTCCAGATCGTTTTGGCCTCGGTGTTCATCAGTGCTGGTAAGAAACCTTCAAACCTGTTCATATGATCATTCGACAGGGGGAGTCAACAGTAACCCGAAATGTTTTCTCTTGGCAGTTTGTTTGTGCGCCGTTTTATTTCCGTTTACACGCTTTTAGTGTTTTACTGTTTTAGCAAATATAACTCGACTGAAGCCCGAAGTTAAAGACCCTCATCCCACGTGACGTAACTTGTATCCTGTAATCAGTAACTCTGTGCTGTGTTGGTGTTTTAGCTCTGGGATGCGGGGTTCCCCCCATCGAGCCCAGCCCCAGCCGTGTGGTGGGCGGAGTGGAAGCTATACCCCACAGCTGGCCCTGGCAGGTCTCTAGACCTTCTTTATTTATCCATGCATCTCCATTTGTGATGTGATGTTTGTTTGTGGTGTGACCTGAATTCCTGATCCTCTCTGTAGATCTCTCTTCAGTACCTGAATAACGAGTTGTGGAGACACACCTGCGGAGGATCTCTGATCGCCACCAACTGGGTCTTAACTGCTGCTCACTGCATCAGGTGGGACAGCTTGCTTGTTTTGTTTTTTTGTTTTTTTTTTCATACACGGCTGTCAATGTGAACGTGTGCTGAACTAAACAAAGGTTTTTGTCCTTCACTCGAAACAGCACGGATCTGACCTACCGCGTGTACGTCGGAAAGTTCAACCTGTTGGAGATCGAGGCTGGATCTTCGAGTTTCACTCCTGAGAAGATCGTCGTTCACGAGAACTTTAACCCCTCGTCCCCGAACCTCGGGTAAGCATCGAACAAGCAAATCGACTGTCATTCTGGTTAGTCAAAAGGTGTTTGATTAAGTTTGTGGGTCGATTTAAACACATTTTAGGCGACTTCTGCTTTCTCAGTGTGTTCACCCGACATGAAGCTTTTTCTTACCGGCAATAATTCACATTTATAACCATCATGTAGTTGTTTTTAACGGAACTCTATGGGTCACTGCATTCTCTAAATCATTCTTTTGGTTTTTTTTTTTGTTAGACTAAAGACTAAATGTCTGCAAATCAGCCACCTGCAGGGCTGTGCCAAAAATCTTAGACCACCATTCGATTGTTTTGTTTTAGCTACGTTATAATGACCATATATAAGTATTTCTCTGTCTCTTTATCAAAGCCCAACCGGAAAACACAGGAAATTTGTTTGCAGTGTGAAGAAGCCTGGTAGAATCCCAAAAGATTGCTTAGAAAACTTTCAGACAGTCTTCCCAAAAGAGAAAAGGCAATTGCGTTTTTAGACTTTGTGCACATAATTCCTGTGTTTCCTGTTTGCGTCTTAATGAAGAGACTGAGAAATATGAAATAAGCAAATCTTAAGGTGGCCCAAGACTTTTGCAAAGCGTTTATAAAAGCCCCGTCGCTCGCTCAGTTCCATCCAGAGATTCTAAGCACCGGGGAACCCTGAGCCGCACTGGTTCATATTCAGTCAGGTTTATTTGACGGATTTGAACAGTGTAGTAGGAACCTTTTACCTGAGGGTCCCCACTTGAGGGCTTGGGCGCACTTTGCCGTATTCGTATTTCTTAGTAGCGTTCCTTAAATGTGGGCTGAAGCACCTCGTGGGAGCTGTGGATTGGACGTTAAATCACCTCTCGATAAACGATGGTTGTGATTGCAGGTACGACGTGGCTCTGATTAAGCTCACTGGTCATGCGTCTCTGAGTGACACCGTCCAGTTGGGCTGCCTGCCTCGTGCTGGACAAATCCTCCCCAATAACTACCCCTGCTATCTCACCGGCTGGGGCAGGACCGTCTGTAAGTGTGTGTGTGTGTGTGTGTGTGAAACTGCTTAAAGGTTAAAGCTCTGGATGGCTGGAAGGTTGTGAGTTCAAATCGTAATGAAATGAAATGTTCAGACACAGTTGTTTTGTGTTCCAGCCATCGGTCTCATGTCTCCCAAGCTGCACCAGGCTCTGATGCCCATGGTTGACCGTGCCACCTGCACTCAGGCTGACTGGTGGGGTGAGACCCTGAGCTCCAACGTGCTTTGCGCCGGAGGAGACGGCATTGTCGCTGCCTGTGGTGTGAGTGCCCGCGCTTCTACCCATTCAGCTTTTCAAATCCCCACTCCTGATTCCTGTCGTTTGGGTTCATTTCAGAGAGTTTAGACACTTACTGAGAGCTGCTAATGAACTTTTCATGTCCTGCAGGGTGACGCCGGGGGCGCCCTGAACTGTAAGAACGCTGAGGGAGTTTGGGAGGTGCACGGCCTTGTCAGCTACAACTCGGGCCTGGAATGTAACACCTACAAGAAACCCACCGTCTTCAGCCGCGTCTCGTTCTACAACGACTGGATTAACCAGGTAACACGGCACGATGGATTCTCTAACGCTGGAATGTAAAAGATGACACTCGGATCGACGATGTAACGATCGGCTGTACCTAATAACATGTTATTATTCACCGTAGGTCAGCGACTCTTAGCAAAAGTCTGAGGCCACCATTAGATTAGATATACCGTACAATAAACATATATGATTCTTTCTCATTCTGTATAGCAAAGTGCAAGCAGAAAATACGTCAAACTGGAATGCAGCATTAAAAACTGGAAAGAATCAAGCCACAATCTGGGCAACAGTGGCAAAGATCGACTGTTTCCTACTCTTATATTTGATATAAATTAGCTCGATCAGGGATGTTTTGTTATTATGTTATTATTATGTAATTATGTTATATTATATACGACAAAATGTTTTTACGTCGACATTATACCGTTGCTAAAACAACAAATCTAAGGGTGGGCTAAGACTTTTGCCCAGTACCGCATATGTAGTAATTTTTTTCAATTCTTGTACGTAGGTAATAATCATTTTAATTTGAATTATTTTCCCGAGCTATACACCGAATTTCTCTAATATCTCCTAAATATACACCCGTCGTTTTGTATAACTAATACAACAAAAATGCATAATTTGCTTTAAGAACAATAGCAAATATAATTAACATACTGTAACAGGGGCACCCCTGGTCTGTGTCACACATATACCTGTACATATTTCACTTCGTGGCACGTTATAAGAGTCCAGAAGTTGTAAATATAAACGTAATAATGTAAAATGCCTAGCTTCCTTTATCATGAAGGCTGGGTCTGTGGTCACGACACAGGCTGGGGTGCCCCCTTAACCCAGTAGGATATTATATGATTTTCATGGAACATGGCTTTTTTTTTTGTTTGATCGATAAATAAAGCCAAGAAAAGAAATATTGTCTCATGAAATGGCTTTATATGTTGTAAAACAATATAACCCTATTAGCATTCTTATACAGGAGAACGTTCTGTAATTTCGTATCAAACGGTCTTATAGTGGAATGAAAACTGTATAAAAATGTAACTTCTTCATCTGTTTTGTTTCAGGTTATGACGAACAACTGAGGCGAGTCAAGGATGAGTTCATTTAAACCACAATCGAAATAAAAGTTACGTTGCAATCGATATGCCTGCCTCGTTTTTAAGGGTTTATTAACATCCTGCGTGTGTAGGAAAGTTTCGGATTTAAGAAATGCGTGCGCCTTTATGACGAAACAATAAGCGATGCTTGAACTTTTTTAAGTTTGACTTCTGACGGTCCCACGCCAAATCCTGTCTTCTGTAGGTCAGATAATGTTCCGTTTTTACATTTCGGGATTTAGTCATAACAGAGGACAGAATTCAATAGAAATGGAGAATATGAAAAAGTGGATTTTCTTCTCCGTTTGAAGGCATGACAATAATTAAATCGTTTAATAATAGGTAGATCTAAAATGTTGACGCAATTTGGCTTCAAGCCTGACTCTGGAATAAAGATTAGGTGCTTGTCATCATGACGTTTTTAAATTTCATTTGATATTTCTTCTGTAATGATATATAAGCTTCTACCTGTGCGTCTATACAGAATAACCCAAACCGCATTACTCAAATACAAGAAAGACCTCAAACCCAAAACCGACCGTGAGAAAAGAAACAGCTTTTCCAAACACCTGTGTTGAGTAGGAGATGCCTCCCACCGTTAGCCGCCAGCGCTGATGCCAGAATGAATGTTTCCAACCCAAGTGAGATCATTTTTTTCTTTCTGTGAACTCGCCTCAGAAAGCAGGTTTGTTCTCGATGTCGTGCTGTAATTCCAAGCTTACCAGGAGGTCCCGGTGAGGACGTGGACCCCCTACCTAAGGAAGGATGATGAGCTGTGGAGTGTATGAAATTGTTTTTACAATTATCTAGATGGGTGAAATGAAAATAAAAACCAGAGGGAGTTCCGTCCCGGTCGTGGTTTGGGTACATTAGGGAGGCTTTGGCAAAGCTTTCTAGTGGCGACCCAAAAACGTGCTACTGGAGAGTAATAACTGGAGAGTAATAACAGAAAAACAGCAGAAAGTAGTTCGCATTTGTCGCACAGAGTCACATTGCCAAAATAAATAGAATCAGTTACTAAATAAAATGGGTGCCACATGGAGAACCCTGGTCTTTAGGACAGACCGTAGTGGCTAGAGCTGGGACTGGATTCTCAAAAGTGTCTTAAGAAAGAAAATATGTCTCAAACATGTCTCTTTTTCTTAACTTAATCCCCAAAGAGGAAAAACAAATACAAATATTGTTAATTCTTCAAACAATGTCTTAAGGATGAGCTTATTTTTTTAACTCAAGAACATTTAGAAGAACACGAAGTATTCCGAACACCCTTAATTCTGACGCCCTTAAGTGATCTTAAATGTTTTCTTGTCTTAGGCCGTAAGAGTTGACGGTTTAAGCATCTAAATTTAACAAACAGTTTGGTTGTTTGGAATTAAGGTTGGTTTTTTTTTTCCCTGTTAGTGATTTCTTCCACCTCTTCCAACACTGACGCGCTTGCAAAAAAAAATTTATTTCGGTTTGAAGTGTTTGCTCCATTGGACCCGTTTTTCAAGATTGGAAAAATTCAGAAACATTATTATGAACTTCTTAGTGCTCTTGACCTTTGCAACTTTTGTTTTCTTTCGGAAAGCTTTTCTGAATCAGGTCCCTGCTTCCCAGTGCTCAGCCTCCTTGGTTCATACCAAGCCTCTGGCAAAGTGAGGCGTGAAGATCGGTCCTACTGCAAGTCTGAGTTGCTTTAATTGTTTGGAACTGACTTCCAGAGTGTTATCCCAGTGAGAACTCTCACTGCCGGGTCTGCGATCATCATTGCAATTCCTATCAGTGGAGTCCCGGGTGCTGGATCTGTGGTGTGGCAGGCAGACCGGGGAAGCCACTGTATGGCAATATTAAACCTAACCAACTTGTTTTCCAACAGAAAGGAAAAAACGCAATCATGTAAAACGTCTACAAAAAGCAGCAACGGGACCCTTGAACCCACCATCTGAACTCTCAGTCTCAGGTTCCATCCGCTTTTCCTGGAGAGAATCCTGGTAACAAGACGTTGAGAAGACCAGAACAGATTTCTCCATCTCCAGCCATAGATTCCAGTTATTCCTTGGGGATCTGAACCCATTCCCAAACTGACTTTGAGATGTAATCACTCCCGGGTCTCCCCTGGAGCCTTCATCCAGAGGGACCTGCCTGGAAACAGCTCTAGTGGCTCAACTGGTTCCACTCAATCCGAAGGAGCACTCCTCCGTCCGAGAGAAGTAAACCCAGCGATCCTGCCTAGGGACCTCGTTTCTGCTGCGAAGACCTTTTTCTTCAGTCACTGCCCAAGCATTTTAAGCACAGGTACAGACTGGCGGATAATTTCACCATACACGTATCAAAACGGGTGATTAAAATTTGATGTGTTAGGCGGTGAAGGCCGTGAGAAAGCATTCCTGGACAGCAGCTGTACACACAGCTTTAAACGTAAAGCTCTTTCCGTCCAATGAATGATCAGGGATTTGTTCTTTTTTTTTACAAAGTGGGCGTAACTTTAGCGACAGAAACAGGGTTTATAATCCGGCTCGGTGCGAAAGAATCGGCAGAATCACGTCATCATGCTCCAGATCGTTTTGGCCTCGGTGATCATCGCTGGTGGTAAGAAAAAGGACAAAATGTGTTCATGTGAACAGATCAGCGTTTAATATCAGCACTCGGAGTCACTACAGACTCCATTCTGCTAAATCAAGTTCATTTGAATGAATGTCACATGACGTAACTTGTATCCTGTAATCAGTAACTCTGTGCTGTGTTGGTGTTTCAGCTCTGGGATGCGGGGTTCCCCCCATCGAGCCCAGCCCCACCCGCGTTGTTGGTGGAGTGGACGCCATACCCCACAGCTGGCCCTGGCAGGTCTTTCTCCTTGCTTATTACTCGTGTTCCTTCATCTTTCGTGGGCTGTAGTCTTCTGGATGGAACTGTGAACTAAATTCCTGATCCCGTCTGTAGATCTCTCTTCAGTACCTGAATAACGAGGAGTGGAGACACACCTGTGGAGGATCTCTGATCGCCACCAACTGGGTGATGACTGCTGCTCACTGCATCAGGTAGGACAGCTTACGTTTGTGTTCTCGCACCTCTAGCATGGTGAGCAACACTTATACTATGTTCTACCCTTTGCCCGCACAGCGACGAGAGGACCTACCGCGTGTACGTCGGAAAGTACAACCTGGTGGAGGAAGAGGCCGGATCTGCGGCTTTAAGCCCCGAGAAGATCGTCGTGCACGAGAGATGGAACCCCATATTCGTCGCATTCGGGTAGGAACAGAAGCAGCGAGGCTACTGTAATTCCAATTGATTGATTCTGGTTAGTAAAAAGATGCTAATGAATTTTCTATAGGACCATGACTGAATGACTGCGGGGTAAGTTCGGGGGTTATATTCATTGTAATCTGTCACTTTAGCCAAAACCAGACACCGAGCATGACTTGGTTGATAAAGTGCAGCGAAAAAGGGCAAGAGGGCAAGGTGCCCCACTCTCATTGGGTCGCATGACCCTCCTCTGGCTGGACACAGGATAAGTGCACAGTCCCATTCCCTGGGTCCTCATTCTGTACTCACTTTGCCAGGTTGATTCGCCTTCCTTCGAGTCTCCAGACTTCCTCAAGTCCTGTCTTAGCTTCTTAAAACTCGCTGGTCACTTTGGCGTGTTTTTGTTTTTAAGACGATATATCAGCGAAATTGCTATAAATGTTTGATTGTGGTTCCAGGTTTGATGTGGCTCTGATTAAGCTTACTGAACACGTATCTCTGAGTGACACCGTCCAGTTGGGCTGCCTGCCTCCTGCTGGAGACATCCTCCCCAATAACTACCCCTGCTACGTCACTGGCTGGGGCAGGATCGCCAGTAAGTGTGTGAATGGAAGGTTGTGAGTTGAAACCCAGACGGTTCCAACGCATTTATGACCATTTGAACATTTTGCAGTTCTTGAGAATCGCCTATGTTGTGCTTTCCAGCTGATGGGCCCATCGCTGACAATTTGCAGCAGGCTCTGATGCCCGTGGTCGACCATGAAACCTGCACTCAGCCTGACTGGTGGGGTGCCTTGCTGAGCGACGCCTTGCTGTGCTCTGGTGGAGACGGCATCGTCGCTGGCTGCAACGTGGGTGCCAGTGCAACACGTTTTTCTTTTTTTTTTCTTTTTTTTTTTTGTAAATGCTTTCAGCCACTGAGAACAGAAAATGTCCTGAGAATATTTAACGGCAGCCCAGTCTTGGGTGTCCAGTGTTGATACAGATGTTTTCGTTAGACACGTATGTTTATTCTTTAATTCCAAACTGGTTAGCCTGATGTAAATTATGTGAGACCAGGACCAGACCAAAACAACCTGTGTTTGAGAGACAGTTTTGTTACTGGTACTGCGCGATGAAACAAAATTCTGTAAATCTTACAAAATATTTAGACTGGCAAAATTACAGTTCGATCTACCCATTTAGCAGACGCTCTTACGCAGAGTGACTTACATCCGAAAGTCATCCAGTATGCAAATCAAGCAATTATGAGTTAAATACTTTACACAAGGGCCCATCAGAGGCAGTCTGGCAGTACTGGGACAGGAATGAACCCTACATTAACCGCTGTGCTAAACAATGTCTGAAATCAGCTACGTTATCCAGGACAAATAAGAAATAAACACAAAGCTGTCCTGGTACTGGATATCCAAATCCACCAGACTGGGTGCCTCCATAAAGCACTGGGTACCCCGGGATTCCCTGCCATGCCTACTTATTTACTGCTTTCAGTCACAGCTTCAGTTTTAAACCAGCTATATCGTTCCTTATTTGGCCTGGATTGTAACCGAGACCCATCGTAAGCTGCTGATGAACCTTTCTGGTCCTGCAGGGTGACTCTGGAGGTCCTCTGAACTGCCAGAATGCTGAGGGAGTTTGGGAGGTGCACGGCATTGCCAGTTTCGTCTCAAGCATGGGCTGCAACTATGAGAAGAAACCCACCGTCTTCACCCGAGTCTCCGCCTACAACGACTGGATTGATCAGGTAAGACACTTATGAAATAAAGCTTTACACATTTAGCCGAAGAGCCACAACGTTGACGTAATCCTGATCCACGTTTCGATCTGTTTCCTTCTCAGGTCATGGTGAATAACTAAAGTATTTAAGGGATGAACTGAGCTCAATAAAGGTTTCAAAAAACGAAGCTGTGCCATCCGAGTTTCTCTGCTTTTTGTTATGCCAGTCTCTGATCCCCGTCGTCCCTGATTTTGCAAGGTCTTGCCTGTAGGAGCGTTACAAAGTTTTGCAGTACGCCTACATCCTACAACCCCGATTCAAATCAAGCTGGGACGTCGTGTAAAATAGAATTAAAAACAGAATACGATGGTTTGCAAATCCCATATTTCATTGGATACGCTATAAAGGCAAGATGTAATGTGTAAACGGATCAATTTGATTGCTTTTGAAGTCGATGCCTGCGACACGTTCCAAAGAAGTCGGGACAGGGGCGTGTTTACCACTGTGTTACATCACCTTTCCTTTTAACAACACTCAATAAAAAAGCGTTTGGGAACTGAGGACACTAATGGTTGAAGCTTTGCGGGTGGAATTCTTTCCCATTCTGGCTTGACGCACGACTTCAGTTGCTCAACAGTCCGGGGTCTCCGTTGTCGTACTTTACGCTTCCTAATGCACCACACATTCATAATGGGAGATAGGTCTGGTACAATAAAGTTTTTCGGTTTGAACATTAAATATCTTGTCTTCGTAGCGTATTCAATTGAATATGGGTTTAAAAAGCATTCGCAAATCGTCGTATTCTGTTTTTTGTTTATGTTTTGCACAACTTGATTGGAATTGGGCTTGTAGTCAAGCTTTGTGTAATAATGGGAATTTTTACTCTTAGTCTTACTCTTAAGTGCAAAACAGAATAAAGGGAGTATGTTCCTAAACAAGGTACGTCCCTGGTATGCATCGTATTGTGGTGAGGCGATAGGTGCCCCTTCCCGCCTTTATAAACTATAATAAACTATAATAAGACCGCCGTGCTCTTGGACACGTGTTATTAATCTGGACAATAAGTCACATCTATTTTCCTTTACACGTTTAAAGAGAAATCCACTTTGAGCCGAGAGCAATCCGAATTCTGACCGGCCTGGAAATTATTTACTACCTTCAACACGTTCGCAGTGACAGACACACCACGAGTGAGTTTATAATCTGCAGTTAATAATCTGATATCTGCATAAAAAACAGATTCTGTCAGTAATCCGATCAACCAATATCTTGTTAAATCCCCGGGTTTACATGACTCGGGCAATAATCTGATTTTTCCTTTATTTTATTTTATTTTTTTTTTTGCAACCAGCCAATGATCTCACAGAAAGGTGAGACATAAACACACGTTTCTCGTTAAGCCCACGTTGATGTGTTAAGCGGTGAAGGCCGTGAGAAAGCATTACTGGACAGCAGCTGTACACACAGCTTTAAACTTAAAGGGGTGGAAACGAATTTTATCTCTTTCAGTCTAATGAATGATCAGGGATTTGTTCTTTTTTTTTACAAAGTGGGCGTAACTTTAGCGACAGAAACAGGGTTTATAATCCGGCTCGGTGCGAAAGAATCGGCAGAATCACGTCATCATGCTCCAGATCGTTTTGGCCTCGGTGATCATCGCTGGTGGTAAGAAAAAGGACAAAATGTGTTCATGTGAACAGATCAGCGTTTAATATCAGCACTCGGAGTCACTACAGACTCCATTCTGCTAAATCAAGTTCATTTGAATGAATGTCACATGACGTAACTTGTATCCTGTAATCAGTAACTCTGTGCTGTGTTGGTGTTTCAGCTCTGGGATGCGGGGTTCCCCCCATCGAGCCCAGCCCCACCCGCGTTGTTGGTGGAGTGGACGCCATACCCCACAGCTGGCCCTGGCAGGTCTTTCTCCTTGCTTATTACTCGTGTTCCTTCATCTTTCGTGGGCTGTAGTCTTCTGGATGGAACTGTGAACTAAATTCCTGATCCCGTCTGTAGATCTCTCTTCAGTACCTGAATAACGAGGAGTGGAGACACACCTGTGGAGGATCTCTGATCGCCACCAACTGGGTGATGACTGCTGCTCACTGCATCAGGTAGGACAGCTTACGTTTGTGTTCTCGCACCTCTAGCATGGTGAGCAACACTTATACTATGTTCTACCCTTTGCCCGCACAGCGACGAGAGGACCTACCGCGTGTACGTCGGAAAGTACAACCTGGTGGAGGAAGAGGCCGGATCTGCGGCTTTAAGCCCCGAGAAGATCGTCGTGCACGAGAGATGGAACCCCATATTCGTCGCATTCGGGTAGGAACAGAAGCAGCGAGGCTACTGTAATTCCAATTGATTGATTCTGGTTAGTAAAAAGATGCTAATGAATTTTCTATAGGACCATGACTGAATGACTGCGGGGTAAGTTCGGGGGTTATATTCATTGTAATCTGTCACTTTAGCCAAAACCAGACACCGAGCATGACTTGGTTGATAAAGTGCAGCGAAAAAGGGCAAGAGGGCAAGGTGCCCCACTCTCATTGGGTCGCATGACCCTCCTCTGGCTGGACACAGGATAAGTGCACAGTCCCATTCCCTGGGTCCTCATTCTGTACTCACTTTGCCAGGTTGATTCGCCTTCCTTCGAGTCTCCAGACTTCCTCAAGTCCTGTCTTAGCTTCTTAAAACTCGCTGGTCACTTTGGCGTGTTTTTGTTTTTAAGACGATATATCAGCGAAATTGCTATAAATGTTTGATTGTGGTTCCAGGTTTGATGTGGCTCTGATTAAGCTTACTGAACACGTATCTCTGAGTGACACCGTCCAGTTGGGCTGCCTGCCTCCTGCTGGAGACATCCTCCCCAATAACTACCCCTGCTACGTCACTGGCTGGGGCAGGATCGCCAGTAAGTGTGTGAATGGAAGGTTGTGAGTTGAAACCCAGACGGTTCCAACGCATTTATGACCATTTGAACATTTTGCAGTTCTTGAGAATCGCCTATGTTGTGCTTTCCAGCTGATGGGCCCATCGCTGACAATTTGCAGCAGGCTCTGATGCCCGTGGTCGACCATGAAACCTGCACTCAGCCTGACTGGTGGGGTGCCTTGCTGAGCGACGCCTTGCTGTGCTCTGGTGGAGACGGCATCGTCGCTGGCTGCAACGTGGGTGCCAGTGCAACACGTTTTTCTTTTTTTTTTCTTTTTTTTTTTTGTAAATGCTTTCAGCCACTGAGAACAGAAAATGTCCTGAGAATATTTAACGGCAGCCCAGTCTTGGGTGTCCAGTGTTGATACAGATGTTTTCGTTAGACACGTATGTTTATTCTTTAATTCCAAACTGGTTAGCCTGATGTAAATTATGTGAGACCAGGACCAGACCAAAACAACCTGTGTTTGAGAGACAGTTTTGTTACTGGTACTGCGCGATGAAACAAAATTCTGTAAATCTTACAAAATATTTAGACTGGCAAAATTACAGTTCGATCTACCCATTTAGCAGACGCTCTTACGCAGAGTGACTTACATCCGAAAGTCATCCAGTATGCAAATCAAGCAATTATGAGTTAAATACTTTACACAAGGGCCCATCAGAGGCAGTCTGGCAGTACTGGGACAGGAATGAACCCTACATTAACCGCTGTGCTAAACAATGTCTGAAATCAGCTACGTTATCCAGGACAAATAAGAAATAAACACAAAGCTGTCCTGGTACTGGATATCCAAATCCACCAGACTGGGTGCCTCCATAAAGCACTGGGTACCCCGGGATTCCCTGCCATGCCTACTTATTTACTGCTTTCAGTCACAGCTTCAGTTTTAAACCAGCTATATCGTTCCTTATTTGGCCTGGATTGTAACCGAGACCCATCGTAAGCTGCTGATGAACCTTTCTGGTCCTGCAGGGTGACTCTGGAGGTCCTCTGAACTGCCAGAATGCTGAGGGAGTTTGGGAGGTGCACGGCATTGCCAGTTTCGTCTCAAGCATGGGCTGCAACGTGTATAAGAAACCCACCGCCTTCACCCGAGTCTCCGCCTACAACGACTGGATTGACCAGGTAAGACCATTTACTAAATAAAGCCCTAGCCGGTTCTATAATGATCCAATGTCACCGATAACATCCTGGTTATTCGCTGTAATCACTGCAATCTATTATATTATGCAATCCTGATCTTTTTGTACGTGTTTCACTTTCAGGTTATGACGAATAACTGAGGAGAATTCAAGCTGAACTGATTTCGACAATAAACTACATTTTATGTTATGATCCACAAGACTCCATCCTTTTTATAACCTGGATTAAGGCTTGTAATACCTGGGGGTATTGTTAAAAGTTCATTAAGTTGATCCAGTCGCTGGATCTTTATGACGCATTTATAAGTTATATGTTTTAGTGCTGTGTGGCAATGCTGGAGGATTTGTGACAAGGCTTGTGACAAGACCTGACGTATTGCTCAGTGCTCCGAGTTTTAGATTCTTACTTGCGACCGGGTGTTGCATCTGGTCTTGATTCCCTTCCTTTAATAAGATGCTGTTCTTTGTTACATTCGATTGAGAGAAATTCCCTCGAAGTAGAGGATTAAAGGGAAAAAAAATATAAACCAAACAACCATTTACCACAATTTGTCTATTCATTTGCGGTCGTGAAACAGTTTGTTTTAACACTTTGTTTAATATTACATCAGAATATCATGTCGATTTTGTTCTATAATAATCTAGGAAATTACATTTACATTTAATTACTCTTATCCAGAGCGACTTACAATTAATACAGTCTTACATTTAATATTTTTAAGCAATTGCAGGTTAAGGGTCTTGCTCAAGAACCCAACTGTGGCAGCTTGGCAGAGGTGGGATTTGAACCCTGGACCTTCTGGGCCAGAGTCCAGTACCTTAACCGCTAGGCTACCACAGGCTTTGAAATTAGAATCAAGCCTTTTTATTTACCATAGTCATGTTTTTTTTTTGCGCAGGAATAAATGTGTTTACTGAGGCTTTCTACAAAAACTCAAAGCCCTGGAGAGACTAAGAGTTGGACTCTTTATCTATAGCTACAGAATATGGGTTGGTAGAGTGGGTCTAATCGGAAGGTTGTAAGCTCAAGTCTTGAACGATTCTCTTATTAATTTGTACAGTCATATTTTTTCTTTTATTTCCTGTGTGGTGACTTCTGCCAGGGTTCAGTTACAGTGGGAAGTTTCTTCAAAAACAAAAAAAAAAGATTCGAAATCAAGACAACCATGAGAAATCAAACAGCTTCTCCAAACACGGGTGTTCATTTGGAGATGCTTCCCACCGTTAGCGGCTGTGCCGGTGCCAGAATGAATGATTCCTGTCCAAGTGAGATTATCTTTCCTTTCTGCAAGGTCACCCTGGAAAGTGGGTTAGTTCTGGATATGATACCACATTTCCAAACTCAGCAGGAGGCGCAGGAGTAAACATGGCCCCCTGCATAAGTAAGTGGATGATGGTGAGTTGAGGAGCTCTGTCAAATCGTATCTGTTCGAGATCGTGTCTACAGGTTGGCAAAAATTTGAAAAAAAAAAGGTTGAGAGGTTTTCTTTAACTGGCTCCAATCGTTGCTTTTGAAGGAGAGCTTCGTGCAAATCAGTGCAAAGTAGATTTAATGGATCATCTGTCTGTCTGTCTGTCTGTCTGTCTGTCTATCTGTCTATCTGTCTGTCTATCTATCTATCTATCTATCTGTCTATTTATCTATCTATCTATCTAGCTGTATATATA
>JAUZST010087777.1:0-19814 GCA_034779995.1 Parotocinclus haroldoi
TATATATATATATAAATCATGCAGATACAGGCTAGCAGATTGAGGTAAAGTTCAAATTAACTATGAAAATGGGGAACCGTAATCATAGTGATTTTGACGTGGACATGATTTTTGGAGTCAGGCAGGCTGGTTTGAGTATTTCTATACCTGTTGATCTAATGGGATTTTGTACAACACAAAGTTTACTTGGAATAGTATAATGAAGAATATGCATTCAGTGGAAGATGTGCAGACAGAAATGCCTTGTTGATGAGAGCTTTCAACTAAAAATGGCATTTTAAGCAACTCAATTACACGAATAATATGTATAATAATATTTACAAATAATACGAATAAATGTTGAAGAAATCTGTTTAAACATCACTGCCTGTCAGTCAGTTTGGTCAGTTTTAAAGTCCCATTCCAGTTGTTTATATAAAGAAGGAGCTATACAATTACAACTATGACCTTAAATGAATAAAACACAATCGCGGATAATTAAGTAAGACTTTAGGATTAAAAAAACAAGCTGGCCAGAAGCACAGCATGTAGCAGCCTCAGCTAATGTAGGATGTCATAGCAGAAGCATTGCAGGAAGTGACATCACAATACAGGGACAGGAAGACATTACAAAGTGGGGTTAATATGAAGTGCACTGACATGGAGGAATCAGGAGCACAGGAGTCTTACCAAAGAAATCATCCCGCACTGAGAAAGAGTGATGAATAAGAGGGAAGGCAGGTCAGCAGCGTAATGGAGAAGAAAGTGTGAAAGGGAGTCAGGAAGAGAGAACATAGAACAAAGTGAAAAAAATCATAATGGAAAGAAAAGGAGAGAGAGCACACAGGGGTAAGCATCTTAATATTACATCTTGTTGAGGAAAATGCCTACACATACTGTACATTCTTATAAAGGCTTGAACATGCCCCGATCAGTGGGGTTAGAATTATAAAACCACAACATACAACATTTTTTTTAGAAAGTGCACTCCTTCAGTTTAACTTTTAGCTCAAGGCGAGAAGTTTCATGACAGGGTTGTTTGTATTTAGTACATCTACACAGTTTCTGAAAACTGAATGTGCATGATAAGCTCACTGGACAAAAAAGCGACGCCTCTGACTGAAAGGTACCTAACCTAATAACATGTAATAACATGTAATGCATTAACCGGCACGAATAACAGCTGCAATTTGATTTGCAATGGACTGAGCAAGTTTCTGGACGTAGCCAACATTCAGCTTCAATGTTTATCCTCTGTAAGATCATGTGCAAAAGGCAAAACCTGCTTGTCCAGCAGCTCTATGTACATCACAGAACATCACAGAACCTCCTCCAGCTTGAACCACAGCTTGCACTAATCCTCGTTAAAGGCTTCCTAAAGTCTTGGATGAACATGATGCCTAGCATCACTCACATACAGGTGAAAACCAGATTCATCTGACCAGATAACATGGTTGTTCCAGTCACAAACAATCCAATTTTAGTGCCTTTTCACCCAGTGTAACTAGGCATCTTTGTGAGCAAAGGCCACTTGTGTGCCACTCTGCTTCACGGTATGCAGTTCCCTACGGTGTGCTCTTTCAAAAAAGTTGATTGTGAAGCCACTGTGTTGACTTTTAGAAGCAAGTCTTGCCTGAAATTGACTCAAATGCTACTTACAAGCCGTAAAACCTGACGCTGGTCCCTGTGTGTATGTTACTACTTTCCACAAGTATTAAGTTGTGGATTTCTGCCACTGCTGGAAGACTAGTACGTCTTGATACACCTGCAAATTCAGCAACTTCCTTCACATTACGGGCCTCAGCATGCCCAATCACTCCTTATTGCCAGTTATGAACATCTGCTTTGTGGGCAATTTTCCACACGTAGAACGAAACAGTCACTGCACTGTACCACCTCTTCTCAAGCTACGAATCCTGTTGCATATGCTCCAGTTATTTATAGACCAAAGATAGGTAAGCTGGTACCACCGCAAACATGCATGGTGACTAATTTGTTGAATAACACTGAATTAGATACAGTTCTGTAACTTGTTTGATACTTGAAGCCTTGTGCTACAGTTTATAGCTTGAAAATTCTATTCTGTATTAGCAGTATTATTACATTTGTGGTATGTGTGAATTTTTTTGGTGCGAATTCTGGAGAAATTCTAATCAAGCTGAATCCAGTCTAATCTAGGCTTTGAATATTTATGTTACGTACAAGTGTGGATACAAAACAGAATAAAATGATGGGCAGTGATGTGATACACACCTGAGAATTCCCCTAAGGACATGGCCAGGAGAAGCAACACGGGAAGGAAGCACAGAGAAGGGTCAAGATTCAGTGAGTGAGACGGCCAATCAAATCAAAGCTCCACCTTCACTGAGATAAGCAAATCAAATGAAGTTCTGCCTTCAGAGTAAACTGAAAACAAAAGTGAAACGCCCAAATCAGAACAGAACTCTTTCATCCAAGCATAATCAAATGAAAGGTTTCCCTCTGTCACAGTGTGCTTGGTTGGGGTTCTGCAGCCATGGGATGAGCTTGAAATCCCGGCAGCCTTTGCAGTGAATGGTGCAGCTACATCAGCAGTGAGGCCATCAAAAAAGGGTCATGCAGGCAAAATGCAAATATGAAGCCCACAACATGTCAAACCATTACACAAGCTCAGGTAATAAGCATTTATGTCAGTGTCACCAGCAGAATAAAGTCTTAAACGTGATGCGATTAAAGCTTACCGAGCAGCTCTGCCCCGGGATCCACATCGCCGATGATGTCAGACTTGGCGTCTTTGATCTCGTGGTAAAGGGAGTCTGTGTTGATACCAAAAGCCTCATTCACTATGCCCTGAGAAGGACTGGAAAAGCAGCAAAAACGAGAACTGTTTAAAAAGCACAAATGCTGCTCACAATTGGTGTTGCGTTAAACAACAGTATCACCAAAATCTCTCGATTTCAGATACTGCTTGGTCGCACCACCACTACTGCATAATTACTTTAGATTATGAAACTAGAGAGGGACGTTTGCTATTCCTCATTTCTGTGCCTCCTTCTGGCTCTTCCTTTTAGCCATAAGCAAAGCTGCTGGAGTTCCTGATCAAACTACAGTCACTAATTATGTTTTCTTAAGTTTAATTTACACTTTACTGTCTACAGAAAATGACTGTACTCACAACCGTTTTCTTGTTACATCCATGAGCATCAAAGTGAAAAGAACACTTAAAATTCTGAACAATTATTCCAGTTGAATTATTAAAATACATGGTTTGGGTGTTTCAAAGTTTTCATTATGGGATATTTCATTTTGAAATTTTTGTGAGCATATATGACCTAAAATATCATCAGATTTTCACGCAAGTGGAAGTATTAAATCAAGGGCTGATCACTTTTCCATCACTTTTTTAAAATTTGTTGTGCGTTTGTTGCTGTTTTCTTCATTATTTGATCTTTTGAAATAGCTGCTAATTTTTGTGAGCAGTATATTTGGGTGGTGGATCATTCGCAGCACTATACTGACGCTGATGTTGCGGCATATTAGTGTGTGTTATTCTGGTATGAGCGGATCAGACACAATAGTGCTGCTGGAGTTGTTTAAAATCCCAGTGTCATTTCTGGACTAAAACTAGGCCACCAACCAAAAATGCAGTAGTACAAGGCACTGCTGTGTCTTGTACTTGCAGTCTACTTTAAAATTCAAACTTACTTGGTTCTTGAAGGGAATTCGAATTTGGATTTGCTTGAAATTAAACACATACTGGTTTTATTGTTGTTCAAAGTAAAAAATCTAATTGAATTTGAACCATTCAATGTCCAAATTGGGCGAGTAAAGAAGCGTTTGAATTCTGGTGACTAAATATGACGTCACTAGAACAGACGACATGTAAAGTTTACACACCTGTTTCCTCCACCATACATGCGAGGATCCAAGCACATATCTAACTCTGGTGTTGAATCTATGATCTCCTGAAACTCAGACCACTCATCACTGCTTCCCATACCTACACACACACACACACACACACACACACACACACACACACAGGGCATGTGACTTTATTTTCATAAACACATTTGCACTCCTACAGCCCAAGTGAAATATTTTCAAAAACACCCATAGCTAACAGTATTCTGTGCCCAGATGTCAGTAAAACATCTGGTTTTCTAAGGCCATGTGTGTTCGGCTTTAAGGAACTGTAATATAACTATAACATTTGCTAACACTCCCTCTCTCACCGATGCTGACATTCCTGGTCTCCTGTGAGACCTGCACCTCCATATTTCTGCTGAGTCTCTTTTGGTTCTTGCGGCCTCGCCCCCGGCACATGTCGAAGTCCCCTGGCGGATGCATCGCCTCATTAAGGGGGGTGACTGTCGCTGAGGGAACAGACGAGGTGGGTGTGTTGGATTTGCTGCCTGTGCTGCTGGGGGTGGCCACGATTGAATCCGACTCTGAGCCGTCCTCCTTCATCAAAAATCACAAACGTTTCACTTAGTGAAGGTCAGGGACGTTAACACACATTTACTCTATATGCACTTAAGACACTCACAGTAAAGCACAGTCCTACGCAAAAGTTTGAGTCAAGGGAAAATTGTCTTGTTTTTCTAAATAAAGAGAGCTTAAAAACAAACTTAAATAAAACATATTTAGGCTTGCAGGTAGAGCAGCAATCTAATTCATTAGCACAGCACCGCAGAGATATGTGTTTGAGTCTCGACAGTGCCTCCGTCCTGGGCAAATGGACACAGCCAGTGTAGTCCAGTCATCAGTCCAGTCTCGCTGTAGAGGCCTGTAGCTACAGCAGGTAGGCACTGATTACATTGTATAGTGGAACAAATGGAGACCATCCAATTCAGAGGAAAAAACACGATTAATTTGTCTAAATGTTTGTATAAGACTGTACGTATACACGGTGCAAAAGTCTTAGGCCACCATTAGATTTGTTGTTTAGGAAATGTTTGCAACCATATACAATTATGTCCTGGTTTGGATTGGATTGGATTAACCGTACAGTCGCGGCAGACTCTCGGTTACTTGATGGATCATCGATATCCACACAATTCTGTGTTTCATCGATGTGACCCATGAAGTTTCGGCAGGATAGTGGAGTAGTTTGCCATTGCTTTCTCCACCCAACCCCATTTATCCTGGCTTGGGACGGCTGTGAAGCTGTTTTCAGTCACACGGCTGGGGTGTTTGCTTACACATGTCAATGATTACTACACTGTCCCAACTACACTGGCTCCCGGTCCATAAACGTATCAAATACAAAATTTTACTACTGACATATAAATCCCTCCACGGTCTAGCTCCACCATACCTCTGCAATCTGATTCAATGTTACACTCCAACCAGGTCAATACGTTCTACAGACTCCAACAATCTCTCTGTCCCCAGGTTTAGGCTTTCCCCTATGGGTGGGAGATCCTTTGCTGTTGCTGCTCCCACCCTCTGGAACTCTCTTCCTTTATCCCTTAGGTTCGCATCAACAATTGAAGAATTTAAATGTCTTCTAAAAACTTTCCTATTTACCTCTTCTGTTTAATGTGTGTTAATGTGTGTATGTTGTGTCCGCTTGTCTTGAACTGTGTATCTTGTTGTGTAACTTATGTTTTTTTTGTTAATACTTGCTGTAAAGCAACGTTTGAGAAAGGAGCTATATAAATGAAACTTATTATTAATGACAATTTAGACAATTAAATTTAGACACCAATTAACCTAACATGCATGTCTTTGGACTGTGGAAGGAAACTGGAGTACCCAGAATAAACCCACACAGACACAGAGAGGACATGCAGACTCCACACAGAAAGGACCCAGGCCGCTCCACTCTGGAATTTAACTCGGGACGTTCTTGTTCTGAGGCAGAGGTGCTACCCACCGAACCACCGTGCTTCCCCTTTATGAAGATACAAACAGAAAATACTGGAAATATGTACAAAATCAGAACAAAGTGGATTTTGCTTGCAAAAGTCAGTATTTAATGTGACCTCCCTGAAAAATAGTTTCTTGGCTACTACGCTTCCAGAAAGACCCGTTCTAATCAAAGCTTTCTCGAACTGTATAAGCGTCAACTTGGCAACCTGATGAAGTTGCCAGGTACTCCTCTTGCTCAAGTGTAAAGGAAGGTCACTTTGTTTCTTCTCTGATTTATTCAGTTTTTTTTTAATTTGCAAACAAATTCCCTGTATTTTCTGGCTGTATTGCATGATAAAGTGACTGACATTACATATATTGCTAAAACAAAGTTTATCTAATCTAACTGTGGCCTAAAACTTTACGGCACAAACTGTAAACTATCATTGCGTACAAAGACACACAAGCACACAATTCACATAACAACAGACACACTTTGATGTAATGCAACCATCAAAGACATGTAGAAATGAAACGAGCAACTAACACTCATCAAAGACTGTGGTTGCCCAGTGGTTAAGGTACTGGATTATGGACCAGGGTCCAGGACCAGAAGGTCCCACCTCTGCCACATTTGGGTCCCT
This sequence comes from Parotocinclus haroldoi, assembly GCA_034779995.1. Taxonomy (NCBI): domain Eukaryota; kingdom Metazoa; phylum Chordata; class Actinopteri; order Siluriformes; family Loricariidae; genus Parotocinclus; species Parotocinclus haroldoi. Next base: position 6,459 of record JAUZST010087777.1, read on the forward strand.
GAGCAAGGCCCTTAACCCACAATTGCTTAGGATTTTAAGACTGTATGAATTGTAAGTCGCTCTGGATAAGGGCAGCTGCTAAATGACAGAAATGTAAATGTAAAGTCGTGTGAGTGATGAGACACACACAAATCAGGAAGTGTGGACTCTCCCATTTCTGTTCCCTTAATACAATTTGATGCTGTTAAGGAGTTCCTCATTACCAAAATAATTCCATCGCTTAATAGTTATGGATTAAAATGGTTAACAAAATGAAGCTGCTGTACCATCACCACCCTTGAAGTAATAATCATAAAGAATTCAGTATTCCATTCACAGGAAATCTTCTGCTTATTAGTGTTAATAGTGAATCATTGGTCGAGGTTCCTGGCTCTGCTCAGGTGCCACTGTTTGACTTGACTTTCTCTGTCTTAAAGTGCCCCCATAAATGCTCGATGGTGTTTAGGTCAGGTTACTGTGGAGTCCATAACAGTAAAATTCACTGTCCATATTGTTTTGCTAACATCTATTGTGCATCTGTTTTTTATGAAAATACTTGTGTTGCAGTTTTATGATGAAATTACGTTCAGTTAAAGTCATCGTAAGATGACCATGACGCAAACTGAGAAGTTTATTATGTACTGTATATATCATAGCCTAGCTTACTTTAGGTTAGCCTACAGTTGGGCGAAATCATTAACACAAAGTTAATTTTTTTAATAAAATATTGATTGAATAGTCCAAAATATTGAATATCACATAGAATTTTGCATAGTTTGCTGGCTACTGCATAGATGCCCGGTGGAAGAATATCGTACTAGATATTGCTTGTCAGGAGAATAACTGATGTTTCTGCTACATGTATATTTATGTGTGTTAACTGACTCCTTTTGTTAAGTCTAAATATCATAATCCAATCCATCATTACCAGAGGAGTGTCTGTACACAAATACATACACTGCTCACAAAAATGATGGGATATTTCAAAATGAATACGAAGACCTGCTGGACAATCTGATCCTGTTCATGAGTGTAGATAACATTTGTACTGGTTACCTCCATATGTTTGGAGAGCGTCCTTACTTTGAAAGCCAAAGGCAGGTCAAAGTAATCCAGTCATGTTTCCCCACTAATCTAGTAGCCATGTAGTGGCATAAAGTAAATGTAAAAGTTTCTCGCAAATTTTGTTGAACCAAATACTAAAATCACAAAGCAAACACCATGCATCCCTGCATGCCTGCTAGTGTCCAGTATGGCAAGTCTTTATTGCCGTTGCCAGGTTATACTTTAGGAACTGGTCTTCTATTGACACAAGCAGGTGTGAGGGAGTAGAGCTGACACAACGATGATGCCATTATGGTGACTCCTTGCTCAGCTGTTGGCACAGCCTATCTGTCACACCTGGAAGCCAGGGGCGTAGACGGCTCGACCGAGATCACTGGCATGCCAGGCGTCTGTCGATGTAGTCCTAGCCCCCCCGTGACCCCCACGTACCATAGCATCCCCGGTAGAAAAGAGGCTGAGTGATGGGGGCCGCTCCGCTTTACTAAAGAGAGAGAGAAAGGAAGAGAGAAGGTTATGGCAGGGGAAAGAGTAAAAGAACATTACTAACTCAAACAATTTTTGTGGATATTTACTTATTAATGTGCCAATATGAGATCATTCTGTCAGTCATTAACTTTTAGTAAAAAAAAAAAAACAGCCATCAGTAACAAGATAGACAGTAGTGGCTCTGTGATTATGACTCTTGACTACAGACCAGAATGTTGGGGGTTTAAACTGTTGAAGTAGACTGTTTACTCCCTGTGCTGGGGAGTTTGTATACTTTAGGATCCAAGTCTGAGACCAATAGTGAAAATGCGTCTATTTTTCCATTCTTTCATACGGTTTCTTATTTTAGAAAGAAACCACAGTAAGTTTAACAATTTGATTCAAACATGTTTTGAGTTTCACAGTTTATTAGTATTTGGTATGTTTTCCCTCCTGTAACAACAGCATGCACTCCAGCTGGCGTGGATTTCACAAGTTCTGATCTTATGATTCATTTTATTCCAGTGCGATATCAAAATTCACCTATCGCGGACTCGGTGCATTGCGGGTTTTCAAAAAATATTATTGGAAAAAAATATATCGCGGATTTTCGCTGTTTTGCGAGTTTTTGCGGAACTTTTACATTAAAAAAAATCACAAAATGTATAAAAATATATAAAAAAAAAAATATAAATTCCATTAATAAAGGAATGTTATAAATCATAAAATATTACTATTTACAGTAAACAGAGTATTTACTCAGCGGATGAATACGCACCAAAAAACAAGAAGTAAGACTAGAGCATCGCCGCCTGAGTCGCTACTTGTCGACATGACAAGTTTTTATCTGCGGTCTTATGTTCGCTGTTTGTGAAAGTTTCATTATAGACTGAATTCGTTCAAGCCCTACGATGCCACCCAAACGTTCTGCAAGTTCTAGGGCTGAAATAGTGTATAAATACTTCAATAAATATAGCGTCCCTACTTCACGGATTTTCGTTTACCGTGGGTTGTCCTGGAACGTAACCCCCGCCATAAACGAGGGAACACTGAATTCCATAGAGCATCTTGTGATGTTACTAAAGGCTTGGCTTTTTCTGTCTCCAAGTGCCCCAAAAATGCTCAGTGGTGTTTGGGTCAGATCACTGTAAAGCAAACTCTATGACAGTCACACCTTGTCCTCACACTGAGGTGTGTTTTCGATTATTACCCTGCTGCAGTCTGAAACCTTATATACAAAAATCCAAACAAGCATTTCAGTAGTGCTCTCAGACTCTTCTGTACACTTTTAAGACTAAATCACATGGTTTACTGATGCACCATCAGGGTCTACATCTAATCTGTGAGAGAAACGAAGACAGACAACAGATGGTCTGGTATTGTATGGTCACGATATAATGGGCAGACTCAGTGTTCCATATAGTTAACTTTATTAGTGAAGTCTGTGTTAATTACAGAACTGTGTAAAATGTCATATCATATTTCTTGTTTAGGAATGGTCAAACATTCATTTGTCACTTCATAACTCTTCCACTGATCTCCATTCCAGTCTGTGTGAACTTTAGCAAATCTTAGCCTTTTCACCCTGTTCCTCTGTTTCTTGGTTGCTAACCTTCCAGAAAGACCATTCCTGATCAAGCCTCTTCAAACTGTAAAAGGGTCAACTTGGCATTCTGATGAAGCCCCCATGCTGATATTTCTCAAGTTTATGGAAAGGTTACACTAAATACTTACCCTATAGACTATTAAAGCTGTTTTGTTTCTGATTTATTTTCAGTTAAGTAATCGTATCTCATTATTTCAATAAAGATACGGACCATTATATATGGTAATTACACCATTGTTAAACAAGGGTACAAGTAATTGAATGGTGGCATAAGACTATGGGCCTTGCTCAAGGGCACAGCTTGGCAATCATCAGCAGTAGCAGTCTGGCAATGATGGGATTTGAACTCACAACCTTCTGGTCAATAGCCCACTGTCCTTAAACTATGAAATAGCTTAAGTATGAGTAACTACACTGCTCAAAAATAGGGCATATTTTATTTTGAAAGATTTCCTAATTTTTGAGAGAAGTATAATATGAATAATATCCAGTTCACCATGCAAAGGATTATTGTTATTTTCTCAGTTGAGCAAAATACTCAAATTATTCACCTAAACACCACATTTTCGACAATATATGGTTAGTAGATATTACATTAAAGAACGTGGGAGAGTCATGTGCTCTTACGTGTATAAGTGCAACGTTACTAAACACAGACAAGCAAGAATAAGGCAACACTGGACACATGAGCATGAGCATACAGGAACGCACACAGAGGAGAAAGAGGTAGAAGATTTCTTAATGTCTGGCTACAGTATTGCTGATTGGATATGGTCCAATGATCATCTTTCAACAGGACTAAAATTAGAGCTGGGTAGGGTACAGGGATTTATACTCTCTCAGATATGGAGAGAGGATTGTGGGGTATTTTTACCTTTTCCTCCAGGTGTTGCGTTGACTGAGGAGACAAACACAGCACAGAGACACAACCAGAGAGATGCGAATAAGATCATGAACACACAAATACACCCGTGTCACAACCACTGCACATTCAATGCACACAACACATAAGAATAAAAAAAAACCTGGACAAAGACTTGGCTTTACTAAAGAACGGTCTAACTGAGCAAATGGTAAATCAGAAGGACAACAACAATGCAACACAATGCAGAACTAACACCTTAAAAAATACAACAAACGACTTTGGTAACAGAGGGTAAAAATGGTTTGCACTTTTTCCTGTTTTTTTTTTCTTCTCCAAACAGATTTAGAACCTTCTTAGGATATAAGGCATAAGGACAGCATTTTTATGTTTAAAGTAACCAGCTAAGGCTGCAACTGTAGTGGCGGTGTATATTCTTGCAAGACATAAGTCCAAATCCACAAGAAGTGCAATCGAATCAAGCTATTATTATAAGTAAATACTTCATATTAACGACTTAATTTGTTGCGATGTCCACAAACTTTTGACTCTATAATGTGGATTATTTCTATATGTGAACAAAGCGTAGTAGGATGGAATATTTTACTACCAAATACAAATTACATTTTGGTCTGTCTGTGTCTGAATGTGCATATTTGTACATTTGTACATGTGTGTGTGAGTGTGTGTGTGTGTGTGTGTGTGTGTGTGTGTGTGTGTGAGTGTGTGTGTGTGTGTGTGCTGGGCCGACAATGACGAAGCCTCTGACTAAGCCTGATCTGACAGACTGTCAGCAAGCATCACAGTCCAGTGCTTAGCAACACCATCACCAAGACAACCGCTCTAATTATGGCATCTACCAAAACCTGCCCATATGAGCCTGTTAATACAGAACACACACTGTAAACTTAAAACATACAACAAAATGGCACAAACATACAAAAAACTGGCATACAGTCCAATGTCATTTAGTCAAACGAACACCCAGACAAACTCACGTTCTTCCGCAGCCTGTGGAATCGGACTGGTTACTTCCTGCCTGTTGCATTTTGGAACGTTCAATGTGTTCAACATAGGTCTGAATCATCTGTAAACAAAATAAAAATCAGGCCAAAGTATGTATATATGTGTGTTACTCTCTCTCTATATATATATACACACTGCTCACAAAAATTAGGGGATATTTTAAAACGAAATTTGAACACACTTTTTTAGTGTTCTTTACTCTATTTTCAAATGGTTAGGATCCCCACAGGAACACCACAGAGCAGGTACTATTTATTTGGTGGATGTTTCCACCTTGTAGATCTAAATTTAGAGACAGTAAATGTGCTGCTGTTGCATAGTTTATGTTAGTCGTCCTTCCACCAATCCTTTATCTGTGCTCACAGGATGCTGGTGGCCAGACATTTTGGTTGGTGGATTAATTTAAGTCACTGAGGTGTTTAAACACTCCAGCAGCACTGTTGTGTCTGATCCACAAGCATCAGTGCAACACAATAGCACACCATCACATCAGTGTTGCTGCGGTGCTGAGACTGATTTTGAAGACCACCACTCAAAATATTACCTGATCTGTGCTGGCCCTACGGGGGTCCTGACCATTAGAGAACTGAGTTAAGGTGACTGACAGAGCATGTAGAGAAACAGGTGAACTACAGTCTGTAATTGTAGAAGTGCTTTTATATTGTAAGTGGAACTGATTAAATGGACACTGAGTTTATAAACAAGGAGCAGTACCTAATAAGATTGCGTTTGAGTTCATTATAAGAAACTGCTGACTAATTATTACGAATTTCACCCTGACTGAGACACAAAAAAAAACACTTTGACGTGAGTTCCCCCAAGTCTTAAGACTGTCTATTTGTTGGTGTGTGAGCAAGTCTTACCTCTGTGTGCCGTTGGTGAAGAGCATTGTACTCTTTCTTCATCTCAGATTCACGTTCTTCCAAACGTGAGACTACAAAAACAGACAAAAATCAAATCAACGAAGCAACAAAAACGAACGATCATTTTATAGCAACAGTTTACAGTACTTCTGTTACGTGGGGGTGTCCCAGGGATCTCGCACAACCATTCCTGGTCACGCCAAATCCCCAGAATCCCACACAGGGTTTAATCAGAGCCCAAGATGTGAAACTTACAGACAGACTACAACATACAAGTAACAAAAGAACATTTATTTAACCAAAAAGGTAAGTCAGGCTTAAAATAAACTAAAAGTCCCATCCGGGTCCAGGGGAGGGCGATGAGCCGAGAGTCCGGAGGTCTGGAATGGATGCCGAGTGTCTGCTTGACGGTCGATGAGCCGGGGGTCCACTGAACGGCATTTTCAAGGAAGGACCGCAGCTGCTGGCACGTCGAGGGTCCTCAATAGCGAGGGGCCGAGGGGTCGCGGAAAAGCTCTGGTGCCATGGGGTCAAGAGAACAGCTTATTTGCCAGGGACCCGCGAAAGCGGCTGCAGAGCCGAGGGGACCACAAAACGGCAAAAATAAAGCAAATAAAAACAAACAAAAGAGCGGCTGAAGATAAAGAAAATAAAAGGACAAAAAGGGGATAAATAAAATAGGACTGCTTTCGAGAGCCGGGGATCCAGGGACGGCCTTTGATGGCCGAGAATCCAGGGACTGCCCTTTACGACTGAGGATCATGATACGACCTCCATTAGCGATCTTAGGGCGGCATCTAGCGGCCATGGTCCGGAGGCGACCCCTCCGACCGCGGGGTCCGGGGTCAGCCCAGCTGCGATTCCCGGGCACCAACAACTGCCAGGGAATTTAAGCAGCGGTGGTCCATAATGGACTAAATGAAAATCAAAGCCCGAAATAAACGAGGGAAACACTGATAACAAAACCCAACATAAAGACAGACGTCCTGACGTAATGGGTTTAAATAATCAAAATGTACTTAATGAAAATGAAAACCAGTGCATAACAAAAGAAATCAACCAATAGACAGCCACGGTAAACGAAAACAAATACCATGAAGAGCGTAAGGGAAAACAGAAATAGAACGCTAAGGGAGCAACACTGTATTCTATGTAGTAGACAATGGTACAAGAACACCATCTAACTAGATAGAGGAACCACAGTCATAGTTTTATTTAGATTTGTTTATTTATTTATTTGTTTTTTTTAGTGTTTTGTTTTGTTTACAGGTTTGGAGTGGGGTAAAATGTAATCCCAACAATTCCCGCTCAGAACATCCTTGTGATTTTGTTTTTAACAGTGTGATGTGCTTTCTTATGGCTCCTTGATTTGGTTAAATGATAATGATGATGATGATTATCATTCTTATTACTATTATTATTATTAGAATGAATATGAATAGAATATGTGGAAATTACTCATTTTAATGGTTTTAATGCTTATGGTTAATGGTTTTTTATGGTTGGTTACTGTGGAGGGAGGAAGGCAGAGTTGCTGGTTCACCTGCCAGCTTGTGTCTAGCGCTTCTCCCCTAAATAAAAAATTACTGGAGGAGCACCAGGACCTAAAGGAGAGTACAAACTCTCTCCTTATGTACATGTGAACTCAATGACACACAGTACAGGCTGGTGTGAAACCGATAAACGATAGAATAGACCTCATCGTGCATCCCCTTACAATGAGCCCGGACGAATTTGTGCGAATACAGCCTACGATCACATTGTTATGTTTCGTTGTGTGCTGACTCACTCTGGTCTGCATAGTTCTTGGTCTTTAGTTCCAACTGTTTTCCCTGGAGCTCCAAAAATTCCACTTGTGTCTGGAGATCTTTTTTTTCTGCCTCCAACGCATCCTCAAACTCTATAAATTTCTGTTAAAAGACAAAAGCACATAGGCAGTTTTTAAACCATGCACTTCAGCACCTAAATGTGTATATGCTTAATAAATAATAATATTTATTGAAATATATTTCTTTATAATAAATAATGATATTTACATGTTTTACAGTTTGTAGACATACAAAAACATGTGTGTAAAAACGTGTGTGTTAAAGTCAGGACCGCATATTTGGTGAGGTACACCACTCAGCAGCTTCTGAAATACTCAGGCTAGGCTGTCTAGCACCAACAACCACGTACATTTCATAATTGTGATGCTCGTTTTGGACTTCAGCAGCTCATCTTGACCATGTCTACATGAATAAATGCACTGAGCAGTTGCCACTTAATTGACTGATTAGATATTTGTGTTAACGTGCCGTTGAACAGGTGAACCTTAAAAAGTGGCTAGTGAGTGTATATTTATCACACGGCACAAGCTTGCATAGCAGTTATCTAATACAAGAACTAATCTGTCAGGATGAAATTGTATTAAAAGGTTATTGTGAAGGGAAAATACTATAGATGCAAATAATCAAGATATGTTTTTCCATTTCCCACCCATAGCTGATCCTGTGAGCTACGACTAACATCAAGTTATGAGAGACATACGTGTACATTTATGCGATTAACAAAAAATATACATATAGAAATATGTAACGTGCTTAGCGTGTCAAATAAAGCTCACCACGCGTGTCAACCACGCTGCTCAAACAAATGCCACGCTCTGTAATCATTAGAAAAGGACAAAGCGTTTGTGAGAGGGCCATCAGAGCTGCTTGCAGTTCAAATTTGTGAGCCGTCACGCTGAACCAAACAGCACTGCAGTGTGTGGCCAAGTGTGTGTATGGACTTTTTTGATCATGGGCCTTTGTGTAATATCGAAAATAGAACTGAAGGAACAAACATTAGAGACGGAGAGATTCTTATTACATAATAAAGAAGAAACTGACCAAAAACTTCCCAAAAAGCTTCCTACAAATACAACACACATATACAAAAATAATGCGTGTGTGTGTGTGTGTGTGTGTGTGTGTGTGTGTGAGGAGCTATGAAGGTTTAAATTGAAAACAATGGGTTCTTTCTGCAGTAGTGCAGCGGAGCCACTGAGAATCTAAAATCCTCATCATCTCTCATGCTGCAGAACAACAGTAGCCTAACACACAAACACACACACACATTTCTACCACTCTGAGAACCTTCCACTGACATACTACTGTACCTAAGTAACACTATACTCACACCTAACCTTACATGTTGTAACCTAAAGCAAATCGTTTAGCTCTTTTGGCTTATCCTTGGGGGTTCCAGTCAAATGTCCCCACAAGTTAAAATATGTCCATTCTTTCTGTGTTTGCGGGGACAGTTGGTCCATACATATGATATCTTGATCCACAAAACATTAAAGGTAAGATAACAGGACTTCCCATGGACATAATGATTACTATGGCTTAGTAATGCTAAACGAGTACTCACTACAACTTTAACCCAATCCTTAACCGCAATACACAGGGGGTTCATTTCTTGTTTTTGTAGACAACAAATGAAAGCTGTTAGGACCAGCTAAATTTCCCCCAAGTGGTCAAAACACTGTAAAACGATGTTCCTATGCTCCATTCCACATCTTACTTGTCTCCAGATTTCTTTGGTATCAAAACCTCTAGGCATTTCTGAGTTTTTTAGGTTCTTTTCCACTACAATTTAAAAGCAGTCAAGCCCCCCCCCCCCCCAACCAATACAGTCCACATTCCATCGAAATTAACTAATAAGTGCACTTGAGACTGGACTTGAATACTACACCTCATCATTTATGTCTTCATAGGATGTGAAAGGATGTGAAACTGTATGAAAGTGAGATACTCTATCTACCTAACAAATTACTTTAAATGGCCTTTTGTTGCCCTTTAATATTAATAACATAACAGGAATGAATCAAATGGTTTGGATTTGCAAAGGCTAACTTGAATTTTGGAATCTATCATATTAGTATTGTACGGTACACTTTCATTCTACATTTGCTTGTATTATAGGCATATGAAGAGGTAGAAAGTGTGAGACTGTCATCCTCGTTACGTCTAATATGGGCTGCTGTCATAATCCCACAGGAGATGAAACTGGAGAACGCTGTTTTTAAAGCTCCATTTCGCTTTCTCCTTCCTTCTCCAGCTCGCTTGTCTTGCCTTTTAATTCCATTCCCTCCTGTCTCTCTGTTTCATAATAAGGGAATCAGGTTACAGCACCATTCTCCTTCTGTGTGTTATTGATTACCCATAATTACTCTCCTTAACCATCCTCTTTTCACTGCAATCCTCTAAATCCAAAACGCAATCCTAAAACGCATGATCATATAAATCCATTGTTCTCACATCTATAATTTAAGACCATATGACCTGTATAAATGTCATTACTTTATTTTGCCTCGGGGAAAAAATCCTGTGCTTCCACAGAACCCAGTAGCTGTGGCAATAAATAAAACATGTGCATTAATATTTTGACCTGTACTGACCAAAACCGAGCTCTATTTACTTGAGGTCAACTAAACCCTGCTGTTTGCCAAACATTAACCACATTTTTATCTGTTTTATCCAGTTCTCTCTGAAATTTGCATCTCTAGCACAGCCAGTAATACAAAAGTCCTATTTTTCAAGAACAACTCACCTGATTTGTTAGACGTTTGTTTTGCATTGGCACTGTACAAGACATTAATATTCTAAAATTAACTTAAAGCAATCCCGTAAATCATGCAGGTATTGAGTTTGCGAGCCATGTCTGCTGAGTGTGTAGATTATAAATAGCTCATACTGCAGATACAGGACAAATTTACTCGCTGTAGATATACCGGAGCTGCCCAATATATCAATTTATATATATATATATAAATAATTAAATCATTTTATCATGGCCCGTCTCACCATCCTAAGCATATTAGCCATGTTTTTTATTAATCATAATGTTAACATGATCCACGAAAGATATCAAAATAATAACTTTAAGGGTTAACGAATGTATTTCATATAAGGCAATCAACAATCACTTTATTAGGTACACTCACTATCCATTTAAGCAGTTCCTCTAACCATATAGAAGCACTTCTACAACAGTTCTACAGTTACAGCCTGTAGTCCATCTGTTTCTCTACAGACTTTGTTAGTCCCCTTTATACTAAAGATCAGATCTACCACAGATTCGTTGCAGATCACATCAGCACTGCAGCGAAACTGATGTTGTGGTGTGTGTGTTGTGCCGGTAGGATTGGATCAGACACAGCAGTGCTGCTGGAGTTTTAAACCAACTCAGTGGCACTGCTGAACTAAACATAATCCACCAATCTAAAATGTCCAGCCAGCTGCATCCTGTGAGCACTGATAAAGGATTAGAGGAGGACTAACATAAACTGGGCAACAAATGAACTGCTGTCTCTGACTTTACATCTACAAGGTGGAGCAATATGGTAGATGTGTGGAATAAAGAACACTCCAGCAGCACTACTGCATCCGATCCGTTCGCATCAGCACACCACACCACACCACCATCACCACATCAGTGTCACTGAAGTGACATGAACACTGTATGCAAAGAAACAGATATATTACAGTCTGTAATTGTGGGACTTCAAACTGCTTCTACAAGGTAAGTAGAACTGAGGGAGCAGTAAAAGCATGGCAGTATTTTATCTGTTTGTGCAGAACTGTTTTCTAGTTTCACTGTATATTTCATTCTTTTCATATTTCATAACATAATCCCAGATCGTGAAGAGCATGAGGCTAGGGAGCCAAGAGGCACAGTAATGTCCACGTTAATGTTAAATCACTCAAACTATTTAGTGCGTAACAGGCTAAACAGGGCACAGTTGTGCCCCTATGAATGTTGGACAAGCAGAGGGGCACAGCTGTGTCTCTCTGTGTCTCAAAGTCTGTGTGCTCCAGTATGACCTGTAGTGTGTGAACTGGGGCCGAATTGTTACCCAAAGGCTAAAGGTAGGAACCACCCCTGGACAGGGTGCACACATATCCACACTGAGTCATGGTAGAGTCATGGTAGAGTCATGGTAGGTCCACCACCTGACAAAATGTCCTAAAAATGCAATAGAAAAGCCACTAAAAACAGGGAGAACATGCAAATTCTACTCGGGCAGGGATCAAGCTAGAAATCTACTAAAGTACCTGAAGCTGTAGGGCAAGAGAGATAACAACATGACAAATAAAAGTACCGTCAAAATATATTCAGTCCCAAACACTTTGGTTTAAGTTTGACAAAAGACAGTCCACTCTAAGTGGTATATCACTATTACTTTAAAATGAAAAGACACGTGCATTACAAAGCCAAAAGTATGTGAACACCCATTAATGTATGCTATCATTATTTCACTAATATGAAACTGGTCACTCTTTCCCTGCTTCAACAGTCTCCACTTTGCTGGGAAGGCACTGGAGTTTAACACATTACTACAGGAATTTGTTCTCACTTATGCACAACAGCATTAGTGAGGTCAGCCACTGATGGTTGGCCAAATGCCTGACATTCCAAAGGTATCGAATGAGATTGAGGTCAGAGTTTTGTAAGGTCCAGTCATATTCTTCATCACCAAACATGGCAAACCACTCTATCATAGACCTAGCTTTGTCCATTATGGATAAAATCACAGTTTGTTGAAATGTCATTGCACACTCTTTTATACTTATTGTATAAATATACTTTTTGCTTTTTCTTTAGCACTTTTTACAACGGAGCATTGTCTCAAAGCAGCTTTACAATCTTATATTATCTTAAAAGGCCAATCCCAAATTGAGTAAGCTGACAGTGACAGTAAGGTGACAGTGGTAAGAAAAAACTCCATGAAAGTACAAGGGAGAAACCTTGGGAGGACCAAGACGCGAAAAGGGACCCGACCTCCATGGATGGCCTAGATGTTAATTAAGTAAATACTTAAAAGTATATTAAAGTAATAGTAAAATGAAGTAAATAATACAATTAAAATCAGTCAAAATATTTGAGGTTAGTAATAAAATAAGTAACAAAATAGATTTAAAAACAAAATAGATTTTAATATCAGTCCTCAGTGGGAGGTCCTTGGAGGCACATCATCTCTTGGTGTCTAAGTGATGGAGGGAGTTACAGCCCTCTGGTAGGAGTTATTCGTTATGTTATTATATTCATTATTGTATTGTATCTACTATTGTTTTATATTCTAAAGATTCATATTTTCAACTACATTACACTCTTCGTAATATTGTATTATTATTATGTTCGATTAATTATATTTGATATAAAATTAAGTATAAAATAACATTTTCATATATTAATATACACTCTTGATTTTTATATTTCCGCTCCTGTTTCTTTAAAATGTTACTATAGAGCAATTAAGTGGGTAACTTAGTTTAGACCACTGTCATCCAAAACTTGCTTAATTAGGGCTCTGAGACTAGATGGTTGTAAAGCTGATTTGAGACAATACTACACTGTAAAACGGGTTATAAAACCTGGTTGTATCAATAAATTAAATTAAATTAAATTAAATTAAATTAAATTAAATTAAATTAAATTAAATTAAATTAAATTAAATTAAATTA
>JAUZST010087788.1:0-19812 GCA_034779995.1 Parotocinclus haroldoi
TTGCATGCAAATACAGGTGCAAAAAAACTGAGTAGCTTAATCCTATTTACTTTAATTGTTATTAGGAAATGTAAGTTGAGTTAAGTATTTATTTAATTAACATCTAGGCCACCCATGGAGGACGGGTCCCCTGTTGAGTCTTGGTCCTCCCAAGGACTTTCAGGGAGTTTTTCCTTTCCACTGTCACCCCAGGCTTGCTCAATTTGGGATTGACCTTTTAAGATCACATTGTAAAGCTGCTTTGAGACAATGCTCCAGTGTAAAAAGTGCTATAAAAATACATTTGATTTGAATTGAATTGAATTGAATTGAACTATATCTAATTATTTTGCAGTCAGTAAGATGCAAACAGAAATAAAAGGGAATACCAAAATAAATAGAAAACATAGTTTAGAAAAAGCACACAAATAATTAGAACAACATAACTTCTACAGGAAAAATTCAGTACTTAGTGTCACTAAATGCATCTTGAACTCTTTTAGAGAGTAATCTGTTATATTATAACTGACTTCTTTCAGCACTTCCAGTTCTTCTTTAGATTTCTGGACTGTTGAATTGTTTTCCTGTTTTAGTTTTTTTTAATCCTAAAAAGATGTTTGCTAGTTGTATTCTTGTAAATCACAGCAATAATAAAGGGTGTGTGTTTGTAATAGTGAGAGATTTAAAGATTTAAATAATATTAACATTTTCTACATTATTCTACATTAACATTAAGATAAAATAATCTGGGATTTATTTTCAGAAAATTTGCTAACAGAAAATGTTTTTTAAACTCAGTTACAGATTTTAATCGCTGTACTCATTTACTTTGTATTACAATACTGTTTGTTAACCCACGTGCACTGAGCTCTGTGAATACTCTGCTGGCTATGCTATGCTCTGCTGGCTTTTGAAGAAAAAACAATTAACGTGAAAAATTTGTTTTGCCACCAGATGGAGACGTGGAGTAACGTAACGACTGCATTTACAGCGTTTAGCCGCATTGGCTGATTCAAACTTACAACTTCCAGTTCAAGCAACTGAGGGACCTCGATCAACAACTGAACAGCTGAATCTTGGCAGTGCTGGGACTTGAACCCTGGACTTTCTGGTTAATAGTCCAGTACTTTAACCTAACCTCCACAGTTCACTTTAAGTTGTTCAGTATGTAGCAGGATTGGAAAAAAAACTGATTGCAGACCCAACACAGCTGTCCCATCCCAAAATTAACCTCAGTGGCTATATATTTAAACTTTATTTTCACTTATTCGTGTATATATTTATCTGTATTATTGTTAATATTGTATTTCGTTCCTTTGCTTTATTTGTGCTTTTAATCATTAGTTGCATGCAAATACAGGTGCAAAAAAACTGAGTAGCTTAATCCTATTTACTTTAATTGTTATTAGGAAATGTAAGTTATTTTCTGGAACCAATTCTTTTTATATTCCAGAGGTTCCATTGTACGTTCAAACTAAAATTTAATATCTATAGTATTTTATACACAGAACATGAAGGGAATTTAGTTATGTAATAAAGTTCCTTCTGTTTATTACAATCCCAACCAATGACCAGCATGATAAACATGACGTCACAAATCCCTTTGTGTAATCCCATCGAGAAAGGTATAGACGTCCAGACCAGTACCCATGTGTTATATGACGATGCAAAGGTCCAACGATTTCTATAAAATGCTGCAGATACTGTTGTGGATCCCCTTGTGACAGAATTACATCAAACATGAATGGGTGATTTTCACCAACCTGAATTTTAAAAATACATTTGTAATAATTTTGTTTCAATTGTTTCAAGATAACATTTACATGGTTTATCCATCCGACCATCCATTATCTTCCTCAGTAGAACAGCAGGTGCCTACCTGGAAGCTCTGGGCACAAGGGCAGAGTGTGTAGGGCGCAAACACACACAGTCACACACTAAGGGCCACTTTAGAGACAGTAATTAACTTAAGTGGAGTGTTGAAGGAAACCGGAGTACCCTCAAAATAACGACACACACAGCCATTAATGTCTAAACCTCCAGCAGCAAAAGTGAGGACACTTTTAAACTGACTACTTTGTACATTGTATCAAAGTGTCATATCTTCAGTCTCGTGCCATGAAACGATATAATTAAATATGTACAAATGTCAGGGGTGTACTTACTTTTGTGAGATACTGTATATGGGTAATGCATCTTACTGTTGCTAATCCACATTATGACACTTAACAAGCGAATGTGTCAATGTCCAAACCTGCCATATGCGCCCAATTCCCACCGAGTTAAACTAAACATAACTTGTTTGTGTGTGAGAGAGTCACTAAGAGATAGAGAGAGAACTTGTTTGTTCCTGAAACAGCTTTGCCACAGCAGGAACTCAGCCCAGGTCAGGAATGTCAGACAGGAAGTCCTCCGGCTGCTTCAGAAATAGACTTCCTCTTCCCCACTGCCCCTCTGGGTGTGGGTGTGGCTTCTTCTGAGGCGATGACAGAGCAGGCGGGGCCGCCGTACGAAGGGGAACCCACATCTCAGTGTGACTTACCCTGATGTTATACACTACAACTTGGTGATTTAACACAACAGATTCAACCCCCCCCTGCCGAGTAGATGCTTTAGTGCTGTATAATGTAGTGTAGGATAAACAAGATTGTTTCTATTTACTATTTACTTTTCTTTTTATTTGGGAAATGTTTTGCATTGCTCCAGAGTCCAATTTTTCTAAAGCATTTTTAGATAAACTACACTAACTTATGGTTGGTTAGACACATTTTTAGTCTGACTCCTGTGAGGTCTGGTTGTTTTGTGCACATGGGCTTGTAATGGGACTTTGGCGGCCTAGTGGTTAAGGTACTGGATTATGGACCCTGCGGCAAGGCCCTTTACCCAAAATAGCTTGGATTGTAAGACTGTATTCGTTGTAAGTTGCGCTGGATAAGAGTGTCTGCTAAATAACATAAATGTAATGCTTGTAATGTTTTTCCTTTTCTTTTTTACTGTTTGACCTCATTTTACATTTACGCCCTTATCCAGTCTTAAAACTCAAGCAATCATGGATTAAGGGCCTTGCTTCGGGACCCAACTGTGGCAGCTTGGCAGAGATGGGATTTGAACCCAGTGCCTTAACTGCTAGGCTACCGCAGTCCCACGTGAACATAAACGAGCAGTCTTGGTCTCTGTCTATGTCTCAACCTCATGTGGATTATAATATGAAAAGTATTTTTTATAAGTGTAGGCTGTTTTTTGTTACTATTTATTACTTATAATGTTATATTATACACTCACTGTATAGTATTATTTATTACAGGCGCATTCATTTGTATTCATTCTTATTCACTTAAAAAAATATATTTTATGAAGAAAAGATTTATCTGGTCTCTGTCTTAGTCACTCCCAGTCTCAGTCATGACTTGGTCTCCATGTGTCCTGGTCTTGGTCTTGACTCAGACTCGGCTCTTGTGGTCCTGACTACGACAATATTCAAGTGCTCTCGTCCTCACAATCATTTAGGGTTATGATATGCTAAATCTCACAAAGACTGTTAAGAAGATCAGTGGAAAAGACTTTTATGAAGTGGCGAATCCAAGTTTGAAATGTGTGGGTCCAGTTATTGACAATATGTTATTGTGCTGTTATATACATGTATATGTGTTGTTATGTTTTGGTCCTGATAACATTGGTAAAACAACAGATCTAATGGTGTTCTAAGACTTACACAGTACTGTAATCGTATTGGTTAGTAATCATTCAACTTATTGTTGCTGATTCTATGGGAACTTCAGTTGAGAACCTTATCCCGAAAACACTGGACAGATACCACACAGAGAACAATTCAGAATGGCCAATCTCACTGGGAGTTTTGTGGTCTGTAAAAGCAATACTTGCAGGTACAAGGCGAACATGCCAAACTCTTCACAGTCAGTGACTGGATGAGGACTTGTCCTAGTAATCTGAACCTGTGCACACTAGTCCTTTGTCATAAATAATTACATTTCCCCTCATGCATACAGATGTCAGCGTTAATTATGACAAGCTAACAGAAGGTCTTCTTAAATATTGATAGCAATGGCTTGGGACTGTAAAGATTAACCTTGTTGCTTTTTCTTATCCGACGGGAACTGCTGCCCTTAACGGAAAAGCTTTGTTAGCGTGTCACACTGTTCCAATATGTACGGCATTTTGTGGCGTCAACTCACTTTTGATACCTATTTTCGGGACACAATGAAGCCAAACAGGAAAGTTATGGCATGACTGTCTGCGCATGCGCAGGAATGTTAAAAGAAACACAGTTGGGTGGAAAACAACATCTTATCACAAACAACTCGTGACTTCTTCAGCAAGCACCCTTAAAAAAACACATTTTATACAGAAATCATGTGCTTAACAGGACACTTACACAATACAAAACAAAATAGTTTTGTAATAAAGCAACAATTGTAATCTCTTGACCTGAAAACAAGTCCGCATGTCTTATGATCCGCTGCAACTGGGTCACTCGGTCATGTTTGCATGAGTGTGAGTGTGTTTATGGAGGCTGCTGTTGATGTTGTAAACCCGTACATGGGGTCGAGGTCGTAGGCCATAGGGATAAACAGCCTCATGTAGGGTTCTTAGTGTTCTGATTGTATTTATGTTTCCCCTAGATTGTGCAGCTGTGGTGGGTCCAGTGACAGCAAAAACAACAAGCAATAACACAACAACACAATAATTAACAATACATCATGTCATCTTCAGGAGTCCAGATGAGATTTGAATAGGCTGACCTTTTGTGTCATATCAGAAGACTTACATTAATAGAATTCATTCAAATCCTTCACATTAAGAACAAGCTACCATTTGTTTTTGCTGCCTATGTAAAAAGACATCAAACTACTGACTAGAATAAGAATTGTTCATTTTTTAATTGTACCTTGTAAGTTTGTACCTCCAGTTGCTCTGGAGAGATGCGTTTCCAAAATCTCTTTACTTTGCTAAGAATCACTTCTGGATTCTTGGGGCCGTTCCAGAAACAATGGGCACGACATGCATTTAAGACAACATCCACTGCCTTGGAAGGTGGGAGGAAATCTGGCATGACTCACCAAAATAGCCTGTCCTATTACGGTAATGTGCAAAGGTCTTAGCCCACTATTAGATCTGTTGTTTTACCAATGGTATAATGACCATATTTAATATACTGATGTTTGGACCCAAAATTTCAAACTTGGATTCTTCACTCCTTTTCCGTATTCCTCTTAACCACTGATCCTGATTCCAATCTTTATGAGCTTTAGCACATCTTTACCTTTTCACTTTGTTTCCCTTCTGAAAAAATGATTTCTTGACTGCTTCCAAAAGGCCATTCCTGACCAATCTTCTTTGGACTGTAGATGGATTAACTTGGGATCCCGATGAAGCTAGCAGCTGCTGCTATGAATCAAATGTAAGGGGAGGTCACACTAAATACTTACCACTAAGCTGTTTTTATGATTTATTTCAGTTTTTAAAACTGCATACAAATGCATTTTCTGGGTGTATTCTAATAAAGATAATGATCAATAATCATTATATGGTCTCCATACCTTTACTAAAACAATGTTATGTCTAATGTAATGGTGGCTTAAGACTTTTGGTGTTGTATTTGACTAGAGAGAAAATGAAATAGATCTTTGTGGTATTCCCTCAAATTTCCCTTCGTTTGAAATGTTGTGAGTGCTTTGTTTTAATCTTGAAAATAAAATAGGTATAAAAACAGGTATAAAAATCTGATCAAATGTTCTCATAACACAGTAAGATTATTTAGCGCTGGTTCAGGCCGAGGTATCAAAATCTATACAGACAAACCTTAACTCTTCCCACAATCCTCTTTTTATACCACGTGAATTGATATGAGTGGTTTAACACCGCCTGACTATCAAGCGGCGAGCTAATATGAACGTGTTCGCATTCTGCTCATATTTGGGACTCTCGCTTTAAAGCAGAGCTCCGTTTCAGTGCTTTGGTTATCTGAATGGCTAAGGGGCAAGGAGTCTCTGCTGGGTGTGAAATCTACCCCCACCCTAATGATCCTACATCTGGATCACTTCTACTGGTCGACTCTCCTCCCACCATCCCTTTCTCCCTTATTCTGTCTTGCTCAGTCTGCCTTTCTCCCTCCCCCTGTCTCTTGCTTGGTCTTTCCCTCCCTTCCTGTCAGCCATGGAGAGGAGGATGCATCTGAGAGAGGGACAGAGTAGGGCTGGGGAAAGGCACTGGAGTGGCTATGTACCCTCTGTTCTGTACCCTTTCTCCTGTACCCTCTCTTGTCTTCCCCCCGTTTTATTTCTTGGTCTGTGTTGCTGGCCCTCAGGGGAAGGGCTCCCTCTCCACACAAGAGACGACTGCTGAACTCCGGTGAGCCTAAATGTCACACGGAGACAAGCATGGCAGTGACACTCCTGAAGGTATTGCTCTGCTTTTGTACTTTGTATACATTTTGTGAAATGAAAACATAAAGAGAATGAATTAAATGAGGGAATGCTGAGGTAAATATTAAAGAGGTCAAATCAAATCTTTCTGACATGACAAAATCCATGTCCACTATCCAGGGATTAATTATTAGTGATTAACATTGTTATGGATAGTCAGATACTGACTTGGTGACTGTCATCAGTCTCATGACCACAGCTATGGATGAAAGCACTCTTACAAACGAACCCCAGTTCTAATGGTGCGCTTTACTGTCTCAACTGTGCTTGTCCACCGGATGGAAGAGCCAGAAATACAAAATATAAGCACAATAGACAGTGTTGTCGTTACTTGAGATACAGAATTCAGTTCTGACACCTGCTAAGAGGTCATGTCTCTTTCTGAAATGCATACCAGTTTCCAAACCTCTATCATAGAGTGTCTTTGTGTTTACTTTATTGCTTTCCCTGCTAGAACTATAATAGAATATTTGGTCATATTCTTTGCAACAGATGCTTTCACTTTACAGAAAAAAAAAAATTCAATTTTCTGTTAAGACAAATAAAGGTAAAGGTAGCCCAGTGTCATCTGGTTGGCACCACAGAGATGAATTATTATGAACAGAATACAGTTTAGTAGCATTTTCCACTCCTAACCATCCTGACACCGTACATTATAATAAGGTTTAACCCAAGCCTGGAAGCAGGAAATTGGGGTTTACTTTAAATCCCTTACGGATTGACAGATATCCCGGGGCCAGGTGAGGTTTGGCCAGAGTTGGAACGTGCAGAGTGCTTGGCACGAGGAGCAGCCCTTAAATGGGCCTCAGGTGTATTCTGCCGGCCAGAAAACCTTGAGAAGCTTGGATACTACAGGAAAAGAGAGAGCCAGAGAACATCATCCATCAACTCCAGATTAAAGGTGAGTAAAACAGATTCATCGGATTCAAGATGCTCCGAAGTTAACAATCACCAGCCCTCTCACTGTTCGTCACGTCTTTGATTGTAGTCTGTAATCCAGTCCTATCTGGAAGGGGTCGACTGGGGACTGGGACAGCTCCGAGAGGCTCGCGCCGAGCTCAGCGAGGTGGCTGATGCCATGAAAATGGTGAGACTAGAGTCCCGTAAAAACGCTGAGTGCATTAGTGTGCTGGACACACTCAGGGAGAAGTCCATCGACCACTGTCAACTTCTGGCTGCCGTTACCAACCTGCCACACCTGTGCTCAGGTTAGGACATGTTGCTTTTATCCCTGAAAGGCCACAATGTTATTATGGGTAATGTCTGTTGCTTTGGATAATGGAATAAAATAGAGAGTATCTGGTTACTGCCTGCTGCTAATGACCTATCGGTTTCTCTCACTGAATGCCTCTTTAGAGGAAAGTGAATTTATGATGTGATCCTCCAAACAGTTAGCACAATAGTTCATAGCGCAGCTTGTCCATTTACATGAAATGGAAACTATTTTTCAGCAAAACCTAATCATTTTAGGTCAACCTTTCAGGCGTACAACACATTCCAAAAAAGTTGTTACAGGATTAGCAATTTAGACCTAGTAATGAACTAAACTAAACAATGATGTGGTTCCAAACAGGTGATTTCAACGGGTGATTGTAATTATGATTTGGAACAAAAGCAGCATTTTCCACAGCATCCCAACTTTCTCTCTCAAAAGTAAGAATTGACGTTAAAAGTAAGGTCTCACTGTGGCTCCTTTATGTCTCGTCATTGTCAGTAAGGACCGTGGTGATGGAGACGGAGCGCCTGGTGGAGTCTCGTCGCTTGCTGGAGGCCCACGCTCGCCTCATGGAGCTTGAGCGCTGGCAGGATGAAGTTCTTCTTCAGCTCAATGGACTCAGATGCTCACGCCAAACCTCGCTAAGCCCCAAAGATGATGAGCTGGTGCAGAATTACTTTTCAGGCGTAGGCAGGCTGGTGGAGGCTCTGGCTAAAGAGCTGTGGGCGGTGGTAGGGAGTGGGCTGACTCTCTCGCTGCAGAATCCAACGCCGTTTGTGTCTGCAGTGCGTATTATAGAGCGCGAGGAGGCGCTCGATCACTTCTTTCAGAAGGAGAGGCAGTGCAGCTCAGGTGACAGGTTTGGCACACCCATGCCCATGGGCAGGCCACGCTGCTGGAGAGACAAATTCTTCAAGGTACGTTCATGTAATCATGCTGAACCTATTCCTTGAAATATAGCTGTGCACTTGGTTTAATTGCAGACGAATGGCCAAGACACACTTACATACCGCAGGGAAGAGGGTTCAAGTCCCAATGGCGCCTTATGGCCTGATTTGATGTCACACAAAGATGTGTCTGGCTGTGTCCAGGAAGGCCAGTTGGGGGATCAGCGTGCCCTACCGAGATGTTTATAACTTTTAGATTCTCCTTTTTGTTATAATCTTCATAATTTTTCAGTTTCTCTAATATCTAATATCTAATATTTAAGCTGCGCAAGGACTTGGGGTACCTTTTTGAGTCTTGGTACGCACAAGATTTCTTCCTTATAATTTTTAGGGAGTTTTGCCTTTCCACTGTCACCCTAGGCATGCTCAATTTGGGATTGGCCTTGTAATTTAGTAAACAATCTAAAATTGAAAGGTGTTCAGGCAAAAAGTGCTATAGAAATTTGACTGGACTTGAGGATAGGTGCCAGAGCCCCGTGGCCATGATGAGGTTGAAACATGACATCAGTGATAAATGAAGCATTGCATTCCTCAGGTGCTGGAGGAAACGGTTGCGGCTCGTTTCCGCAGTGCATCGTACTTACACACTCGAGGCCCTGGACTTGCTGCCCACCTCTCGGCCCTACAGCACAGCATCATGGGAGACCTGGATACAGTCTGCAACCTCCTTGAGCAATGTGTTCCGCCTCATTACCGCCTTACCAAGGCTTACCTGCATGCCTGCCACCGCTGCCTCCAGACCCACTTGAGCCAAATCATCAGCTGGGAGCTGCAGAGCAGAGATATTTTTGCTGTCCTTAACTGGGTCCTCCATGTGTACAACAGGTGAGGCCATGTTTGTATCAGAGTTGTACATCCTCTGTGGCTTCACTATGGTTGGGTCTGAATAGCGTTCCAGCATGTCCAGACCTGAATGGTGCTCATCTGGAGGAACTTAGCATTACAGTTGCCAGATTTAGCATTCCGCGGAGCACGGTCATGTACTATATTGTTTACAGGCGATAGACGAAGCGGCAACTTCTAGACGTCATTAATTAATTACGTACCGCTATAAGACTGAAATGGACTGTAGCTATGAACTGTAGCCCATCTGTTTCTCTACACACTTTGTGTCCTCTAATGGCCAGGACCCACACTGGACCAGCACAGATTAGGTACTGTGTGGGTGTTGGGTCATTCTCAGAACTGCACTGACACTGATGTGATGGTGATGGTGTGTTTGTGTGTGTTGTGCTGGTATTAGTCGATCAGACACAGCAGTGCTGCTGGAGTTTTAAAATACTGTGTTCAATCACTGTGCGCATCTGCTTTATTGCTGCACGTTGTGAGATGTAAGGCAAGAGACAGCAGTTCGTCTGATTTTGTATAGTTTGTGTTAATCCTCTTATTCTCCATTCTCCAGTGCTCACAGGATGCTCCTACGGGAAGCTGGTGGTTGAATTATTTTTAGTCCGGCATCTGAGGTGTTTAAACACCTTAGCAGGACTGATGCAACCCACACTAAAACACCACCAGCACATCAGTGTCATGGCAGTGCTGAAAAATGCTGAGATCTTCAACATAATTATAGAAACTTACACAAAACCGTCTCTAAACGCAGAACTAAAACTGATTTAGCACATTACATTTACAGCATTTAGCAGACACCCTTATCCAGAGCGACAATTACTACACTCTTACAATCCAAGAAATTGTGGGTTAAAGGTCTTGCTCTGGGACCCAACTGTGGCAGAGGTGGGATTTCAACCCTGGACCTTCTGGTCCATAGTCCAGCGCCTTAACCACTAGGCCGCCACAGTCCCAGTACGTACGTTAACGAGCACGAGAACACGACTGGGGAGGAAGTGAACTTTCCAGCGAATGATGGCCTTCTGCTGTCCTGCCTTTGCTCATGGATCTGTAGTGTTGATTGGCAGGTGAGGCCGCCTGCTGTTAACGGCTACAATGGGAAAAATAGTTAAACTGATTTTTCTTTCCTATCATAATTATTCGAATGTTCTCATTTTTAAACCCGTGGTTTTGAAAGCCGTTTAAGCAGATGGATGTTGACCAGATGATGCATACGTTCAAATGCATTCCACCTTTCTAGAGGCTTTCAAATCTGGGTATTCCTTGGTTTGGGGGGCAGGGTGTACACAGTGGTCACTTAACACAAACGAGATGTACACGCCTGATGTTTACATTAATATATGTTAATCAGCAATTAGTATGTGCTTTTGTGTAATTAAAACACATCCGTATCCTTCCACTTTTCCGTTTAGCTCAGAAATGATGGGTGACCCAGGCCTTGCTGCACATCTGGATTTGAAAGAGCTCGGCCCTCTGATATCTCAGGAAGGTCTGGAGCAACTGCAGAACAAATACGTTCAGAGTGTTCGGGTGAGCCGGGGTGCTTTCTTGTGTTTGATTACAATTCTGGTTTGTAACAAGAAATTTTAAATGATCTGCCTGATAGTTGCCTCTCTGGTAACTTTAGATTCCTAACTTTCTCTACCTTGATTTGCTGTTCAAGATATATTAAAGATAACACATTGGAAATATATAGACAGTACTGTGAAAAAGTCTTAGAAGAACATTCGATTTGTTGTTTTGGCAATGCTATAATGACCTAAAGGATTCCACCTTAACATTTCAAATTTGAATAGTCTCTCCATAATTTTCATTCCAATCTGTGTGAGCTTTAGCATAGCTTAAGCTTTTCACCCTGTTCTCCTTCCAAAAGTGGTTTCTTTCCTACTATCCCTCCAAAAAAATATTCCTGATCAATCTTCTTTGGACTGTAGACAGGACTTGGCATCCAGATGAAGCTGGCAGATGCTGCTACTGCTCAGGTGTAGGAGGAGATCACTCTAAATCCTTGCCCCTGTAGGCTATAGAAGTTGTTTTTTCTTAAAATGCATGCAAATAAAAATTCAAACGTCCTTTGTTATATGCTTGTATTTTAATAAGGAGCCTAAGAAATAATTATTATATCGTCCTTATACCATTGCCTAAGACTTTTGCACAGTATTGTATATAATTATCCTGATTCAGACTTAATATTATTCTAAAATTCAATATGATGTGCCAGAATACGTTTTCAGTTTTGGATAAGTATGATAAAATACTATCTGCATCTTTTTTTTTGTATTCACCATTTTATTTCCCAGAATTGTTTTTACTGGTTCTTACACAAGGTGGGTTACCACATTAGGGGATAACAAAACAAATGGTAGTTTATTTCAGATCCTGATAACCTCTTCTCAGAAAAGATGTGATCAGAGGAACTGATCTGATAAATGAATGGTTCCATGGCTGAGACTTATTTTTAAAATCTTTGTAGAAGAGCGTCTCTGAATGGATGCAGAAGGCTCTGGAGGTCGAGCTGACTGACTGGAAAAGGAATCAGGAACCTGATATTGATCACGAGGGCTGCTATCATACCAGCTTTCCTACAATCATTACTCAGGTAGTGCACTTCTCTGTTTAATTCATGTTATAATCAACAGTAGAACAGGAGTGTTGTGAACAGTACTTAGGTACTGACATTTACATTTATATCATTTAGCAGACGTACAGTTTTACAGTTCAAACAATCGTGGGTTAAGGGCCCAACAGTGGTAGCTTGGCAGAGGTGGGATTCGAACTCTGGATTTTCTGGTTCATAGTCCGGTACCTTAACCGCTAGGCTAGCGCAGCCCATAGTTCTCAGTCAGGTTCATTCAACAGGTGATGGAAATCTGATTAGTATTTCAACACATGATAGACAAATTGTATTGCCCCTGGTTAGATTCAGATCTTTGAATCACCTCTGTGGGGTTTTTGCGGAGTTTGCACATATTTTTAGTTTAAAAATTAGATAGAAGTTAAGTGGCTGAAGTATTAATCACAGAAATTTGCAGGAAAACTATGTGTGTGTGTGTACTAATTTCTGTTATTAATTCCTGTCATGGCAATGGTTCTTAGTATCATACCTGTGAGGATTTGCAATTCTTCTTCTTCAGATTTCTAGAATGAATACTTTTTAAACATCAGTATAATGTGTTGACACTACTTACATAGTGTTAATTACGTTGTTTTTTTTTTGTTTTGTTTTGTTTTTCAAAAAATGCTGTCTGACTTTCCAGATGTTAGAAGAGAATGCACGAGTAGCTTTGATGATCAGTGAAAGTCTGCGGGATCAGACAATTCAGATGGGTTTATATGAAATGGAAACCCTGCTATCCAGGTTAGTGTAATCTACCTAGCATAACAGACATATTAGCCTGTGTTCTCAATTAGCCAATTAGAGTTGTGATGTATCTCCATGAGTGTAACTCCACTTCTGCTTTATCTCAGATATCAATTTTTACTTACATCCACCCCGCCCCCTTTGTCAAAACCAAATGCATCCTGGTCAGATTCCAATAGGGATCCGGGGCCTATCCCAGGACCCATTAAATACACCCAGGATGGGACGCCAGTTCAGCTGTGGGTACTGTGGCAGCACTGGGGGATGATCCCCCTTTCCAGTTTCCCCTCCCTTATATAATCATAATGAATCAAATGTATATAAATAGACGGCTCAAAACTCAACAAAAAAAGGTTTATTCCCTGCACATACTATTTTAACTTTGTACTATTTATTCCCATCTTGCAAAATCTGTAACAAATGCGTCGATCATTTCACACTGCCTCTGTAAAATCTCACGCAGATTTCGAGACGCTATAGTAAACTTCGGCAAGGAGCATTGTAGAGAATCACAAACAGCAAACAGCAACACATTTTATCTCCATTACCTTCTGGCCTGCATCAGCAATTGCATCATCCTCAGGTGAGTCTGTGTTAGGATCTTGTTACACTATTTCAGTAGCCGTTTTTATCATGCGAGCATAAATGGCTCCTTGTCCATAAATCAGAGGTAACAGTAACCAGGAGCAGGGTTCTTTCTTAGTATATACCCTCTTTGTCCTATAGGATGTCCACAGAGACCTTGCACCAGCAGATGAGCTCGAGTCGCCAGTCAGTGAGATATTCCCGGATGCCCCCTGGTCCACTGGCTGGTCTGGACCGGGCCGTAAGGAAAGCGTGTCGTCTTGTGATGGACCTGCTGCTTCTCGACCTTCAGCCACATTTTCAGGGGCTTCTGTCACGCTCCTGGCTGGTCCAGGGAGATGTCATGTCCAAAGTGTGCAGCGTTCTGGAGCATCACTGTGAACTCTATGGGAGGGTGCATTCACCCTGCCGCCAGGTGGGTGATAAAACACCATATGTGTGCTCTGGGCTTTCACTATGTGGGCTCAGGTTTCACTATGTCAGCATGAGACAGAGAGCAAATTTGGTTTACTAACACCATACAGAGATCCACCATGTGTTCTGAATACAAACAATGTGAAAATAAAAGAAAAGACATACAGATCATTTGCTTGTTGATCATTTTTAACAGCTGGTAGTACTTGGACTTGAACATCTTACTGGGTATTTACCAAGTACAGTTATGCACCATTCAATGATCATCTAATGGACGTTTGTACAGTTTAACCATGAAGGTCTTATAAATCATAAAAAAGGTCATGAAATCTGTCTAACTGTCAGCATTATGGCCATTACATTTCCATCATTTAGCAGACACCCTTATCCAGAGTGACTTACAATTAATATAGTCTTACAGTCAGAGCAATTTGTGGGTTAAGGGCCTTGCTCAGGGACCCAACTGTGGCAACTTGGCAGAGGTGGGATTTGATCCCTGTCCCGGTCCAGAATCCAGTAACTTAACCGCTAGGCTACCACAGTCCCTTACCCGGAGCAAAAAAAGACATGCAGACGCCACTGAAAGGACCCAGGCCGCTCCACCCTGGGATCGAACCCGGGACCTTCTTGCTGTGAGGCACCGTGCTGCCCCGTTCCTTATGTGTATGATTTTAAGTTTGGCCTTTAATCAGCTGTCAATCATAACAGTAAAGTTTAGAATACCTTTGATTTATATTTCCTGCTATTGTTAGTTACTTTTAAATTAAATCACAGATCGGTAAGTAATGCCCAGAAATAGGGGCACATGGTATCGATCAATTATGGACCCAAATGTATAGGGTGGCATGCTGGCTCAGCGGTCAGTTGGCATCTCTGAAGTGTCCCAGTGTGTTAATGTAATACACTGCTGCCATATGAGGGCGGTTAAACCATTCACAAACCATTCACAACCCCCCAGCAACACCCCTGAACTGCATTAAGCAAGTATGGGAAGAGGGACTGTTTTCTGATTGGACCCCCTCTTTTTTTCTAGTTCCTCACTGCTTTCTCATCTTGATCCCGACTGCTTTTGCTGCCCAGACTTCACGGCTGAACAGTACAGCACGTACCATGCAGCTCTGGACTTAATGGAGACACCTATTCCATTTCCCCCAGCCATGCTGTGTATGTGCAGGACGCCGATGTGCCCAGGCATACATTGTACCCATTGCTGCTGTTACCATGAAGCACCCAAAATTAGATAAGTGAAGACTGGTTCGATATCTTTGGACTAACAGCATTCTGTGTGTACACACAGAGAATTTATTAGACTAACTCGATAGACTTCCCATGGGGGTTGCGTCCCTTTTTGAGTCTTGGTCCGCCCAAGGTTATAACATTTAGAGAGTTTTTGCCACCCCATGCTTGCTCAGTTAGGGCTTTGAGACAGCGCTCCGTTCTAAAAAGAAATAAACAATAAACCAGACTTGAAATGAGCAATATGTATGAGGGTACAATACTACCAGGTATGAATATCTTGCAATCAGTGAGAATTAAGCTGATTGCTAATTACCGCTGGTATTACATGCAGAATCTGGCCTGGGGATAAGTTGCACAAGACAGGTGTGAAATTTAAACTTTGCTGCCTTCATGGGTTTTCCTAAATGAACATAAATTAACTTCTGCTAAGATGCCCGCTTAGCAGAAATCTGATTCCAAAACGCTCAAGGGGTCATAAATGGAAGTGAAATGACACCCTAGCTGAGATTTACCCTTATTCTGGGTATAATTCCCTTTATTACTGTTAACATGAAAACACGAGCTGCTGTGGTGGTGTTTATTAAGGAAGCTTGTCATTTTGCCGATTCAGTGTCCACCTTTGCTTTGTTTATGAACTGCAAATGGCACTTTAGTTCCAATAATGATCATAAACATGCACCATCATTCACAGTTCATATAGAGTCTTCTAATCTTACTCTTTGTATAAATCCATATCCCTGCACCATGTGTATAACCAGTACGGACTTATGGACACACCATATCCACTTCCCTCACTCTTGGCAGCCAATAGTTTGCAGACACCCAAAAATTACATCCAAACCATAATACGGCGTTCCCTCGTTTACGGCCGGGGGTCACGTTCCAGGGCCACCCGTGAAAAACGAAAAGCCGCGAAGTAGGGACGCTATGTTTATTTTTTGAAGTATTCATCGTAGGGCCTGAATGAAGCCGCTCATTCTATAATGAACCTTTCACAAACAGAGAACACGACAGCGCAGATAAAATCTCGTCACGTCAGCAAGCAGCGAGTCAGGCGGCCGACGCTCTGGTCTCACTTCTCGTTTTTGGTGAGTATTCATCCGCCGAGTAAATACTCTATTTAGTGCAACTCGTAATATTTTATGATTTATAACATGCCTTTATTGTTAGAATTCATATTTTTTTATATATTGGTTTATAAATGTTGTGATTTTTTTTTAAGGTAAAAGTTCCGCAAAAACCCACGAAACAGCGGAAATCTGCGATATATTTTTTTCAATTCATATTTTTCGAAAACCCGCGATTCGGCGAGTCCGCGAAAGGTGAACCGCCAAGTGGCGAGGGAACGCTGTATTAGTGTTTTGGGAACACGACTGTTGGGTCGGTTTCTGATGTTGGACAATTGGATAGATTCTGAGCAAACCAGCCAAGTTCTCAATCAAAGTTGACAAACCAATTCAATGGCCTTTGTTTGAGGTCAGAAAGTTGATGAACTGACTTGGTGGAAATAGAAACCTATAACTGGGTCATATTGGGAGTCACTGGATATCCGTCCAAGCCGTTCTACTAAAATGCAGAAATGGACTGGATTATGTGAATGTTTCGAAAATAATGGCACACCCGTTTTTAGAGCAGTTTGATTATTCATGCAACTTATAGAGAACGTTTTCTAGAATATCCATTTCATTCATGCGCTACCCCAACTGCCAGGCTGCGGTTTGGTCCTGAGGAGATTAGGAGCGTAAATAAATCGTAAGGACCATCGAATAATGACTCGGCTTTACTGCATTTAATTCCTAATGGCCTCCGGTCTGCATTGTCTGACGTTCCTGTGGGACTCTCCTAATGGATTTGCTATCAGTTTACTACATTTGTGATAAACCTACATGTGGTATGGAAACCTACCTATTTGAGATAACTAGTTTGATGATTTTCGTAGGTCAAGCGGAACACGATGACATGACAAGTTGATTAAACACAGATTTAAAGTCAAATAATCCTTAGTTCTTACTGAAAAGTCCGTGGTCAGGACTTGGATTAACTACCATAGAAATCCAACATCACGCTCAGCTTCATCGTTGTGAAAATATCACTCAGTAGCAAAGTTGAGATTTGAAGCTTATTTGCCACTATTCCGGTCTAGGCTGCATAAACACATGGGCAAGATTTTTAAGATCAACTGAACGTCTGACATGGTGCACTTGAAACGCTTTTCTGCACCAACTGGGGTCTCATGTATAATGCAAAAGCTTGTCCAAATCTTTTCTTTAAACCAAACTGAAAGTCGTTTTTGTTGCTATTGTGCATAGCGGCAGTCGAAACGGCTTTTAAAAGGCTCAAATCTGACACGCTATCGCATCTGAAGTCAAAGAGTTTTGCAATCTTGCAAAGACTGGGGATCTTGAACGGTCACTGTTTGCGAGACTTCAGCTTGAGATTCCTTTTGAGCCTATTTCCCCATCGCTCCGTTTTAGGTTCGTTCTCATCACTCATTACTTATCCAGTCTATCGTTATGTAAATGAGAAGCCAAGTCTCTGTCTCAAAGAGACAGTTTTGGCCATTCCACAGCTCCACTACTGTCAAACAGAACCTTGTTTCCCCAGAGTCTCTTTTCTCTACCCTGTTCTCGCTTTGCTGCTTCACATCACTATTTGTCTGAGCCTAGACTTGTGACACTAATAGAGACGGCTGATTTTATCGGAACGCCCAGACCAGAAAAAGACTGACTTTTTTAGGAGCTATCCTGATCACGGAATACCAAACGACTTGAGACCGACACATCAATAAGATACAGTAATATGTCGATGGAAAACTCCTAGTGTGTACGCCCTGCAATAGATCAGTAACCCTGTTTAGGATTGGCTCCCGCCCTGTGCTGCGGGATATCCCCTGACATCCTGCCACCCTGAATTGGACAATGAGGAACAAAATAAATGAGAACCAAACCTGGACCTTAACCACAGTCCCTAAACCTATAATAAGCTGCAGTAGAAAGTGGACCATTAGACTGGTCTTGTGAGGAAACGGGAGAAAAATGGAACTGTCCACACATGGTCTCTGGATTGTCATTTGGAGTCTAGACGTTTTTGCACCCTCTTATATTTATATCTATATTTGGCGATCGGGCGACGTAAGCCATCAAAACACGGAGAAATTTCAAAGGGGTGACGTTCTACAGGCTAACTGAGGCAAAACTTGACATGTACCTATATAGATATACGGACATCTTAAAAAAAAAAGAAAGGATGAATTGGTTTTGAGGCTAGTCATATAAATAAATAAGCAGGACAGTATTCCACAGGGAGAATCTGAGACTAGAAGCACTATTTTCAAGCCCTGACACAAATCTGCGACCCTGCGGGACTCCGCCAGCGGATGAGAAATCAAAAGTGCAATCAAGCAAAGGAAAACAAGGGGGCCTGTAGTCTACGTCCCGGTCCACATCCCCACCGTTATTTGCAATGGAAATGCAAGGCAGAAAAGTGAATAAAGGAAAAACAGATCTGCAACTGGAGGCTCTTTAGTCAGAGATAAGAGCAGGTCCTTAGAACCTTGAGCCTGCAGGTCATCCGGGTCATGGTGCATGCTTTATACAGGTCGTCCTGAATCGTAGATTATTTATAACAATGGCTTATTTATAGTGTTCTGGTATATGATAGCCACTATCCTAGCGGTTAAGGCACTGGACTATGGACCAGAAGGTCCAGGGTTCAAATCCCACCCATCCCAGCAATGCCCTTAACCCACAATTGCTTGGATTGTAAGACTGTATGAATTGTAAGTCACTCTGGATAAGGGCGTGAGCTAAATGACGTGAGTATGAATATATAATTCTGTTTATTAGAGTCATGGTAATACCTTGTTAGTTTTGTGTTATATATTGTAGTCGTGTGTTATATGCTGTGTGATTTGTGCACTTAAACCCAGTTCTCAGAATGAGGGGCATTAATAGAGTTATAGAGGTTGAGGAAGTTGGGGGTCCACACCCATCTGCGGGGCCCACAGGGAGGACCGCTGACATATTTTTTTTTCCTTTTTATTTTTTTATACAGTCTGGCAGTCCATCCAAAAGTACATTTCCTATGCATAGAAAATGCTTAGCATTAAACATGTAGGCCCATTTGTTTTTCCCTTACGTTCTGCCACTGAATATACAAACGAGTCGACACTTTTAAGTGAACGATGGGACAGGGGTCCCGGGAGTCCGTTTTTGTTGTAACCTAATACAAGGCAGAATGTTAGGAGGATCGCGGCAGCGCTTTGCCATCACAGCACCGTTGGAACAGGTGTGACATGAACTTGTAGACAAGCACCACACAGTAGCAAGACGCTACAACGTTCAGTATGACGTTCAGTAAACACACATGTCAATGACAATTTAGAGACCTGAACCTGAACCTGAACCTAAACGCATGTCTTTGGACTGTGGGAAGAAACCGGAGTACCCGGAGTAAACCCACGCAGATACGGGGAGGACATGCAGACTCCATAAAGAAAAGACCCAGGTCGCTCCACCCTGGGATTGAACCCGGGACCTTCTTATTGTGAGGCAACTGTGCTGCCCACCGAGCTCCCGTGCTACACACACACACACACACACACACACACACACACACATATATACATATATACATATATACACACATACATATTTATACATACATACACGCACACATATATATGTTGTATCATACACGCATATATACACACACACACACACACACACACACACACACACACACACACACACACACACACACACACACACACATATATAT
>JAUZST010087799.1:5000-19808 GCA_034779995.1 Parotocinclus haroldoi
AGACACACTATATGTGCAGGAATCTGGTGGCTCAGTAGTGAAGGTCTTCAAATTTACATGAAATAGAAGGTGGAGTGTATAAGTTCCCACACTGCCTACCTGCCCCTTTTGGGTTGGTAAGAAAGGCTGTTAAACTTCAATTGCTTGGTACATTGTTTTATTAGATAAAGGTGTCTGTTAAATATAAACAGTGAACCAATAAAAAACCTTTACTTCTGTTTACTCCAAACCTCAAATGCACACAATGATGCTATTTGAAGGTTTACAGTTGTATGCAAGTTTGTTCGCCTTAACTATAAATAATGATCAAATGGCATATTGTGGTTTAAAGTAGTAGTGCTGTGGAAAAGAAAAACACTTTCTTCCAGAATAAGAATCTTATCCTATCTGTAAAACACGCTGATGGTAGTATCATGTTTTTCTGTGTCTATGCGCACAACATCAAACAAGAAGCAGCCTAAAAAATAAAGCCAGTTCGTTTAGCTATTTCAGATAAAATTTAACATAATGACTTTGAAATGTTTGTATTTCTATTCTATTTAATTCGATTCTATTTTCTATTTGTGTATATTTATATATTTCTAATTATGGTAGTTGGGCAAAGCAGCAAATGTCCCCATGATCTGATCCTAGAATAAGCAGGGTTTATACTAGAAGAAAAAAGCAAACTATAACTTGTGTAGTTTAACATAATATACTGCTCAGAAAAAATTAGGATATACTTAAAAATGAAATATCACATAATGAAATATCCCCAATTTTTTTAGAGCAATGCAGTTTGTAATAGTCTGGAAATCATGAGCCCTTGTAAAGGAAAACATGAAAGCCGCAATCACATGCAACACAGTGACATAAGAACTTATGAGTATGAGAGAAGCATGACGTAAGGTCAGAGAAGGAAACACATGACACCGTTCACAGGTATCCAGGTGCCAATTACATTTATGGGAAACCCTCAACATGACTGCAAAAGCCACACGGCTCCCACTACAGCTTCAGCATAAGAGTTTACTTCATTTCCCCGAAATGTTGTACACTTGAATAACAGAGGAAGAGCAACCAGACTAGTGGAGCAGTTGTGCTTTATACATGAGCAGAACCCATTTCTTTCTCTCTGAGTCAGCATCTGTCTACATTCTGATAAGTCAGTAAAAGCAAGGCGGCTGATGTGGTTCGCAGGTTCTTGTGGTGGGGTCTCTAAGTGATCTCTCCACATAATGAACCTGACTATCTCAGTATGAAAGTGCTGAATGCATTCGAACACCACCCACTCAAGTAAAGCTTCCTCACACCACCATAAAGTGATTGGTGTCAGAAAAGACGTTATTCCTACAAACTCATTTTGAAGCTCTAAAATGTCATTGGTTAAAAAGAACAATGCACATCAGTGGTAACGGATCCGCAAGGTGGGCAGTTTCAGACATTTCAGGTTTAGAAATGTTAACACAACCACAATTTATTCAGTTATGTTTGATTATGCAATATTCTGTATTCAGAACCATGAAAAAACTGAATAAAGATTACAAAGACAAAAAAATAAATTAAATGGTGTAGATAACAGGTTTTTGAAAAGTGGAACTCGAATCTAGATTTCAAATATTTTAAATAACGCTTTGTAAAATTAGGGGACCATCAATCACTAATTATAGTCTAAATTAACTGACCATGCTTATGGCTATTTCCTACAATTATTCATCAAATTTTGCATTCACAGACAAATCCTAAAGTAACTGTTGCACATATATTTGGCATTCTAGCACTTCTCGAAGATATTCAGCAAAAGCTTCATCCCAAACCGTCTCTAGATTTTCTAGACATATTTAGAGCTTGCACAGCATTTTCCATCCCACAACCACATATTCTAGCCAAGATCACAGGCAGTAGCTTCTTCAATTTCCTTATCCCAGAGTCCTCTTCTGTTTTAGACTGCACTTGTGCAGCTGTGTATCTGGGTCATCTGCTTTCTTTCAACCTTAGTACAGTTTACCCTCTTCTCTCATGGTGAATATAGCTCCTTTGTATGATATTTCAGTTTTGTCAGAATTTGAAACATGCTATAGTGATGCAACAGGTATCTATGCCAGAATCCACGGTGCTGGATTTCCCTGGACCCACACCAACAAAAAGTTTACCCATTAGAACTGGAGCTGGAAGATGTGCACTGCGAGGACAGAAGGATTCATACGAATGACCCAAAAGACACCGTTAAACCTTGCATCAACTACATTTGAGTATATTTTTTATTTATTTATTTTTACACCCTTATCCAAAAGTGCTTTAAGACATGATACACATAATATATGCCTAATAACAGATTATAAAATATATATAAACAAGAATACACTAATGAAACTGTTATGGTTGTGTCTTTTTTTTTATAGCGAGAGAGAAAGAGCGCGAATGAGAGGGGGAAGGGGTTTAGGTGTTTGAACATTGAGGGGAATTTCATTGCCCCCACAACCCCCCGACCCCCGCCCGCCCCCACCCCCCCGCCCGCGCGAGACTCGGGGCTTGAGGGGTGATGGGGTGGTTGGGAGACCAGTCGAGCAGTGCTAGAAGACCGAATGTGTGATCCGCAGTGCAGGGTGTGATAAGTGCTGCAAGGTAGGAGGGTACAGTTCCAGTCTTGGCTTTGTAGGCAAGCATTAGTGTTTTAAATCTGATGCAAGCAGCTACAGGGAGCCAGTGGAGAGAATCAAGAAGCTAAGAATCAAGTGGTGACTGACTTCTTCACACTCGCTTGGCATAAACGTTTAAAGTCCACATAAACCACGTAAAGCCACAGAGCAGGGTTGCAGAGGTACGTAGTGCATAAAGGTCACAGATGCTCTGCAGACTCAGTAGCTGCAGAGTTCTAAACCTCCTCTGGCATTAACATCAGGGTAGCACAGTGCTTAGCACTCCACAGTAAGAAACTCATGGGGTTCGATCTCAGTGGGATTTTCCATGTCCACCCCATGTCCAATGCAAACACAATTGCATGCATCAAAAGAAGTGGATTAAAGCATGCTGTTACTGGGGCTGTATAAACAATCACATTTCTCTATCGGGCACTCTGATAAATGAGGCTGGGTTTGGCGAATGCCTAGAGAATGTTACCTGAATTTTGGACTTTGGAGGAATAATGCCATATTGTTGTTTTATAGGGGCCTAGGTCCCTAAGATCTAGTTTTTAAAAGTTTGAATGGAGAGGTCTGTAATTTTTATCATAGGTACACAGGTATACAGGTAATGAGTACAGAAAAGGAGGGCTTCATAAAGAAAAATCAACAGGTCTGAGATTTATTGTGGATTTTCTTTTTAGAATCTGTCTCTCAGAGTTGAAGTGTCCTATCAAATACCTATTTTCCCCACAGTATATTTATGTATGTATAAAACATGCCTATAAAGAAATATACTATATATAGTATTATTTTGAATTATCCCCTTATTTCTGTGAGCACTATATAATATGTATAAATAATTTAGATTTGGGCAGGGATAATGGGTAAAAAGGAAAATATATGCTACAGCTCACGAAGATTGCAATATAGAGCAATGGAAAAGTAGTTTATGGAGTGACAAATCCAAGTCTGATTTTTATTTTTGTCCGATTGTTGACAATATACGAGTCCATTACACCATTGCTTAAACTATAAATGTAATGGTGGATTTTTGCCCAGTACTATATACAGTATGTGTACACACAGACTCATTCCTGCATGTTTGCATTTGCCTGAGCTTTTACATTGTAACTGCTGCTGAAGCATTAGAACCCTCACAACCTGGCTGTGTAACAGTTTCTTTCCACAAGCCATCAGATTCCTCAATAACCAGAGACAGGACTTATAGCGTGCACGCCTGCCCACCAATCTTTTATATTATTTGTCTTTCTGCTGATAAATATGTCCAATATTATTCACTATCAGTATCAGGGTCATTATGCACTCTATCCTTTACATTATCAGCCTACATGTTGAAGTGGTTACTGGTCATTTTATTCTCTGTATGTTTTTGTCCTGCACTATATTGCAAGTGTTTTTTTTGTAGTAACATTATTGTGTCATCTTCCGTAGTCTTATGTCTCTATACATTACCTGCAGGTCCTGGAGGAACGTTGATTTGTTTCACTGTGAACTGTGTTGAAATGACAATAACACCTGGCTGACTTTGCTTCTTCTGACACTACTCAAATGGTACAAAAATGTTTTCATGATTATAATTTCTTCATAACTAACCACTGAATAAACCAGTAGCTGTCTACATTAAAAGATGAGAATGTAAGCAGCTAAGAGCCTAAAATAAGAAAAACATATTCCATTATTTTTCTAATCAGCATTAATTACAGAAAGTTAGTGATTTAGATAACAGGTTATAGCAGGTATTCAGATAATGAGTTCATATAGGGGGTTTCTGCTGTAAGTTCTAATTCATTAAATATTACTTTAATAATTGATAAATTCTCTAATAAAGTCATACTTACTGTATTTAAATGTATTTTAGTTCGATTCGATTTTTAGAAAAGTAATATATGAAAGGGGCATGATGAGCTCTGAAGTATTTAATTTGCCAAATGAAATTTACCATGTGTATGAGGGACAGTCAAACACACAAATTTAAAAGCTTCAAGATACATTAGCAATTGCATACATGTAGTATTTTTCAATATACATGGTTGAAGCTTTCAATACCTCCATTCCCTTAAAAGACAGACAGCTGAATCAAGTGGTTATGAGTGTGGTTGAGAGGCAGGCCATGTCAAGTCTCTTCATCCGAGGAAGACGAGTAGCAGCCAAGTCCCAGCACATGCTCTGTCTTAGTTTGAGTCATGTCATTACATGGGGGATGTTTTACTCCATCTCTCTCATCAGACTTTGGGACTTGAGGTATTGCAGACCTGTGCAGATTGGGAAGTCCTCTGCGTAGAACATGAGACAGGGTAGCGGTGTCATTCTGCTGTCCAGAGGAAGCCCTCCAAGACCCTGCTACGGCTACTGCCAGCTTGGTGTGATCAAACATGAGTGGAAGATCTTGGTCTGGATGATTAGAGGTCCCACTGGAGTGCGATGGAGTACTCACATCCACATTTGTGGTAGCTGTTGTAGCTTTTTCTTCAGAATCAGACACACAGAGTCTCTTACCTGCAAGAAAGCAAGACACGAGAGAAACATTGTGAAAAATGATTTACATTTAAAAGACAATAGAATGAATGTAAAGTAAAGGAATTGCAAATACTTAATGTCATTAATGGACTAACCAATGTTCTGTCTGTTTTCAGAGTCTGGTCTCCTCTTGGTATATGCTCTAGGTGTCCAAGGCTGGTGTTTACAGGTAGGGTCCAATGAACGCAGTTTCCTAAGGTAGCATTTGTACTCTTTTTCAAGAAGTTCAATTTGCTGCTGGAACTCTGCTATCTTGCGCTCTGGGTAGTGGGATAACTGGGACTGCTACAAGTACAAGAAAAAAAAATACCCAGAAGAGTTAGATTCTAACACACATTCCCCTTGCTGGTCTCAAATGTGTGTGTGTAGGTGTAGTAGGTTGGAAACCACCACAAACATACTTAAAGCACTAGACATTTTTTCTGAATGTTATGCTTACTGCCTCTAGAAATTCACCACACCCAGCAAAAGAAACCACCTTTCATTATATTACCCATAGAAAACCAGGGTATGGGTTACATTTTGTAAAATTGGAAAATCCAGGAAACTGGAGCACCAGGTGTAAACCCATGCAGACACGATGAGGGCAAATTCAACACAGGATCAGGATCAAAACAAAAATGTAAGCTTTAAAACTAAGTGAATTACATTTGCCAGATGTTTTTGTTGTTTAACCTGCTCCTTGTGTTTTTTTATTTTAAATAATAATAAAATAATAAATAAATAGGTACATGGGGCATTCCTGAAATATGCTTTATGATAGTATGTATGACGTCATGTTTGGCAATTTGGTGCTTCTATTAGGTTATCCAGCTGTGCACATTACAACACTCAGAGTATATAGTATGTTAACTGGTTCAGATAAGTGATTAGAGTAACTATTATACACTTGCTCCAATTATTATTAAGAGGTGGATACCAACACTTTTACTAAATTGGCCTATCCTTCTAAACTCTGCACCTACTCTTTTATTCTCACAGTTTTTAGCTCTATTTTATATTTGTTTAATTCAATAAGGTAATCTTTGTCATATTGCATTATTTATTACATGCAGAGTGATATTTTTAAAATCTCAATCATTATGGCCTATAACTAATTAATTAAGTACATGAAACCAGTATCTCAAATTATTAGGTTTCATTTCGAGTTTGAGTAAATTACTATTTAAACAGTAAAAAAGCTAAATGTTTAACTTTTGGCATAGTTCAGCACACACAGAACCTAAATCATGATGACTTAACAGTTAGTCAGAAGAGGATCATCGTCGGAGTTCCGTATCAAAGCATATTACAGGAAAATTGAATTGAACAGTGAACTGGAATGTGAAAAGATGCATGAGCAACAGTGAACAGTAAAACATTAGGCTTCTGACCATTGTGTAGAAAAGTTTATTCAAGAACTTGGGAGAGCTTCACCATTAGTGGACTGAGGCTGGTATCAGTGCCTAATGAGCCACCACACACACCTCCAGGAAATGGACTGCAACTGATATTCCTAAAATCAAGCCACGCCTGAAGAAGAGACAGCATGTAAAATGTGTTACCTGGGTGTTACCTGGAAGATTAAGAACTGGACTGCTGCACAGTGGTCAAAAAGACCTCTTTTCAGATGAAACTAAATGTTGCTTTTCTGTTTTAAATCAAAGTCCTAAAATCAGGAGGAAGAAAAGAGAGAGACAGAATCCACTTCATGAATCCATCAACTGTCAAGCTTTATGGAGATGGTAATTTCCTTTTCCAGCCTACAGAGCAACAGCTACTATCAACTAGTTTGGTGATCATCATATTACTGTGTTTAATTGGCCCAGACAACTCTTCAAACCGAAGTTGAATCAAGAATTACCGTCAAGTGGAAAAACACCCGATGCAGCAAAACAGATAAGCTGAATGCCTTCATCAAAGCAAGCTAGGATTCAATAACACCTAAGCAGTGCCACAAACTGATTGTATCAATGTCAGGCTGCACTGACGCAGTAATTTGTTGTAAAGGAGTTACCACAAATAAATCAAGTACATAAATGAACATACTTGTTAGAAGTTATACATTTCTGTATTGTAGATTCTTTATGATCAAATAATCAAAAAAATGAAAATAATAAAGAAGTCAAAGGTCAGTCATATAGACAAAATAGTCAATAGTCAGTTCTTTCTTTCAGCCATTACTCAACGCTCAAGCAGTGTATTAACTGCTCTGTGGTGCCTCAGTGGGTGCTGTTCTCATTAGCGTTTATTTACCTACTGTTGTGAAGCCAAGCAGCAAAGACACAAGGAATTGCTCTTGAATAAAAGTTTTAGTGTTTAGTG
Organism: Parotocinclus haroldoi; assembly: GCA_034779995.1. Classification (NCBI taxonomy): domain Eukaryota; kingdom Metazoa; phylum Chordata; class Actinopteri; order Siluriformes; family Loricariidae; genus Parotocinclus; species Parotocinclus haroldoi. Next base: position 12,446 of record JAUZST010087799.1, read on the forward strand.
TTCCAGTGCTATATGTCAGTAACTGAGATGTACTGAACTCTTACCACCCACTGGCTGTCATTTAGAAACTGGCACACCAAAAGAAAATTACAGACTATCATCTCTCATTTACCAAACTACATGTATTAGCCCAAACCTGTGCTACATAGACAAAGGACAGCATACGTAGGACATCTAGTTACTGACACGGTAATATGAATTCACTCACTTTATGCCATGTGTTTATTCCTGCAGTTCATCTTGATTCTACAGAATTCTGTTTCTGACCGTTTCCATATGTATAAATCTGTTATTAGAATACAATAAACATTCTTCAACCAAAGACACAACGTCATTAAATTTTGTACCATACGTTTCCCTGTGAAAACTACTGCAATTTGCACTAAACACAAGAAGCATGATCTAAATGTAAAAACAGCACCTTGTCAACATTTAAAATGGCAGTTAGTTCTGTGAAAATTTCAAGATGACAAATGTGACTGTCATTGAGCAAGCAAGTTCTAATAGTACTGACAGTGAGGTAAGTGTGGGTGAAGCGGCTCAAGAATCAGTGCAGACATCAGACACACTAATTTGTGAACTCTTTACAATTTTCTACATTTCTGCATAAATATGATCCTGTATATGCAGTGGGGAAGTATACACATAAATAAAGAGTAAGTAAAGAACAAGAATTTGATACATTGCTGATTTTGCTAGTTTTCCCACCTACAAAGAATGGAGAGGTTTGTAATTCCTTTATTTCAACTTAACTAAACTTTAACTGTTAGAGACAGAATCTAAAGAAATCCAGAAAATCCAGTCTAATAATACAAGTTGTGCGACTTGTAAAATAGTTTATCTGCAATTTATTGCATTAAATAAGAATTTGATCAGCTAATAACCAGCAAGAATTCTGTCTCTCACAGAACTGTTAGTTTTTCTTTAAGAATCTCTCCTAGTCTGCACTCATTATCTGTATAAAATACACCTGTCCATACACTCAATGATTCACACTCTAAACTCTCCACCATGCAGAAGACCAAAGAGCTGTCTATGGACACCAGGGATAAATTTTAGATCTGCACAACGCTCAGAGCTCAAAGGCTCAGTGCAAGCTCTCACCTCGTGGGGTAAAGATGATTCTGATACACGGGAGGACCTGGGCAATGACCTGAAGAGAGCTGGGACCACAGTCTCAAAGATGACCATTACTAACACCAACCTCCTTTCCTCAGTAACAGCACTGAAAGTGGGTTCTTGGTGGCTGTGTTTTTTAGCCTGACAATGAGGCGAAACATGCAGCCAGGGCAACTAGGGAGCAGCTCCATAAGTAGCATTCCAAGGTCTCTAGACCTGAACCCAATAGAAAATCTTTAGATAAAGCTTAAACTTAATGTTGCCCAGTGACAGCCCTAAAGCCTGAAAGATCTGGAGAAGATTTGTATGGATGAGTGGGCCAAGAACTACAGGAAATGTCTGACCACTGTAAATGTAAAAACGTTTTATGTATCAAATATTAAGTTCTATTTTTTTATATTGCATCAAATACTTATTTTATGCAATAAAATGCAAATTAATTAGTTAAAAATCCTACAATGAGATTTTCTGGATTTTTTTAGATTCTGTCTCTCACAGTTAAAGTGCACCTAGGATAAACCTCTCCATTTTTTGTAGGTGGGAAAACTTTTTATTTAAGTTCAGTTACACAAACTCAATTTAAACACCTAAGACCTAAGTCCACCTATGGGGTACATAGCATATATGATTGCTTTCTGTAGACTTGTCCTGCAACATTCACATATATATTTATGCCATTTAGCAGACACTCTTACCTAAACAGACTTACAATTAATACAGTCTTACAATTTAAGCAATTGTGGATAAAAGGGCCTTGCCCAGGGACTCAACTGTGGTAGTGGTAGGCAGAGGTGGTCCATAGTCCAGTACCATAACCATTTGACAAACAGCTTGAATCGGGCAATAATGTTCTATTAAGAGAGCTGTGGAGAACATGGTTGTGTTCTCCTTATGGTGGTGTTGAAAAACTGCAAACGTTAGAGAGGCCTTTTGTTACTTAGAGTTTACAAGTTATTTTGTGACATCGCAGACTATTACACATTGTTCTAGGAGTGATCTCTGTTGGTCAACCGAGTAAAAATGGTTATTAAAATTCTTCAATTTTCTGCCTGACTGTGAAACTATTTAGAGATGATTTTGTAACATTTCCGAGCCTGATGAGCATCAACAAATCCTTTTTCTGAAAGATACTTAAGCCACTTAAACAAACGTTGTGGAGATCAGACTTTGACATACACCTGTTCTTTAAATACAGCAGTGTGTTCTCTTGCACTCGATTGATTGAAAACAATTGACTAATTTTACCTTCAAATGAACATTTAATCTGTGATGTTCACTAATGTGCATGTTCCTCAATGAATAAACAAGCATGTCTAATATTTTTGTCTAACATTTTGTCAGTCCTCAAGAATTGATGTTTCCATCAGCTCTCATCTCTGTGATACAGGACACAAACACAGCTCTGTTCTTAACTTAAAACACAGCAAGCTTCTGGAGAGAATACCTGCAGGTAATACTCGATTTCCTTCTTGATGCTTGGGATCCACTTTTTCAATGCTGCAACAGAGTTCAGTGTTGCCTGCAAAAGGGAAGATTAGAAGTTACATTTTAGTAAGCTACACTAGTGCTTAAAAGTTTGTGAACCATTTAGAATGTTCTATATTTTTGCCCAAATGTGATGTAAAACATCAGATTTTTAGCCCAGAACATAATTTATTTATCGAGGAAAATGATTAAAAATTACATAACTGAGAGATGCAAAAGTATGTGAACTTTTGCTTTCAGTATTTGATGTGGAAACCCCCCCCATTTGCATGCATAACGGCAACTAAATATTTCCAGCAACTGCTGATCAGTCAATTTTAGCCCATGTCTCCTTACAGAAAAGTTTCAACTCTAGGAGACCCCTGTGCCAATCAGAGGGGTCGTGTTTGCACTGTGGAGGACTCCAAATATCTGGGAGTACACAATGACAATAAACTAGACTGGGCTAAGAACACTGACGCGTTCTACAGTTAGGGCCAAAGTCGTTTCTATTTTCTGAGGTAGCTTCATGTTCAAATGTATATAATAATAGTGACACAATTCATTTTTATATGTGTGAAATTACTCATAGGTGCTATAATTTGAACTTCTCCAGTCCATATTTATTTCTGGCCACTTTACTATATTCACATAATTTAAATAAATGTATACATTTCATTAAAAAAAAAATTGTGTTTATTCTTACATGAACAATTGCAATAACACTTGCAGTTTCCCTCCTGCGATCAATAAAGTATTTCTGATTCTGATGTTAGTTACTTTCCCCACATGTACTGCTTTCTATTGGATTATGGTCAGTATTTCAGGTTGGACATTCTGAAACATTCAGTTGAGTCTTCTATTAACTATTTTTGGTAGAGCAATGTTTGTGCATATGGTTGCTGGCTTGCTGCATTATGCTCTTGGCAGAAAGCTTTCCTTATAATTTCCTTTACAATTTGTTGGTATAATTCACAAGTTAATTTCCAGCAATCGTGACAAACCATCCTTGCCCAGATAAGACAAAACAGTCTCAAACCTGTTCAGGATAAACTGCAAAGTTCTTAGTACTGTGCTCACTTTCTCGTAATTGCACTGCAGGAACTGGTGATAATTTTAAAGATTTTATATTAACCTTGCTCACTAGTGACGGTCTACATGAAAGTCTTACAGGTCACAGGTCCTTTATTTTGGAGTGCTGTTGGATGATCCTTTCCCTGGCCAGCTATTACAGTCTCTGCTTACCTTGATGTAATGGAAGGTCATTTTGTAAGATCACATACAGTTCAATAAAACAATCTCCGACTTTGTGTATCTATGGACATCAAAATAGCAGCAGATGAGGGGTTTTTATATGTACTGTACGGCTTTGAACAGCGTTCCAAATAGTGAGCGAATACACTGTTTAAACTGTTTATAATTAAAACAGGGAGCACTTCAGTTATAATTAAGACTTCGTGCATGCACATACTGTACGTGCAATGTACGGAACATTATGCTCTTAATCTAAGCCAAACTAATGAACCACTGTCATACACTGTACGGGACACCGTGCATTCCATGCTTGCACGCACAATCTGACTAATTAATGTAATTAACAGAACTACTTACGAGTTTGGGTCTTAGCACGTGTACATCTTTAATACGACCCTCTGTAATAAAATACAATGGGAATAAATCAGAAACAGAAGCATGGTGGTAGGAAACTTTCCAGATGTATGAAAGAACCATTCAGACCACGTGTATTGTGTTTTAAGCAGTGTTTTACCTTCTCTTTCTTTTTGAAGCCATAAACGGTTTAATCCTCCGAGTTGTTTTTCCTCATTTCTAGCCATGTTGTTGTCAGCGCCATATTCAGTCACGTGACCTAAACAAAGCGCCAGTCACGTGCACATTGTCTGGACTCTGTTATAGTGTATGCTTTTTTCAATTAGCCACTTCTTGCTATTTAATAAATTTTTTTTCTCAAGTTTATTCTTTTGTTAATAAAGTATTTATTAGTTTATTTATGTCAGCTCAGCAGGACTGTATAACCTTCAACTGTTTAACTCCATTGTAAGAATAGGGTAGCTTACAAATGCTGTATTTTTTTAATTGGAAAATGTAAAATAAAATGTGAATGATTGAGGTGCTCTACTGCCAAGCCCTTTCACAACTCCAGAGACCTGGCTTAAAGTCTTTAGGTCAGCTGACTCTAAGGAACTAATTGTGATGGATTAAAGCACCTACAAACAGGTGTACCTTAAAAATTAGTCCGTTTATATATGTAATTGAAATGTATTTAATGCATGATTATATGGCGTTTATTTACATATAACATTACTATTACCAATTAGCAGGTTTATTGCAGTAGTTTTACACTTTGAAGGTCATGACATGTTCAGGCAACCCACAAATAAAACTGTTATTAAATAAAAAATAAATTAAAAAATCTGTTAAATAGGGCAGTACGTTTTAGAAGTATTAACTGTAGTTCAACACTGTATTGTTTTTCCTTTAATATTTTGAAACATGTCGCTGGGAAGTTGTTATATGGCATATGGTCTTTTGTCGCCACCTTGTGACAAGAGTTTGTGAATCCCATTTTACTTTTAACCCCCACTTACACGAGTCCGGGTCGCGAAGTGGTGATGGTGATGGGGTCCTGGGGATTGACACCCTGGTCAGGGCACGAATCCATAGCATTGTTCCATAACCGCACCAACCGACCTTCACGTTGCAGTCAGTCTGAGATTCAAACCAAGATCCAGGAGTTGGTTTTCAGCAAGATTTCCAGCAGCTGCTTCTTAAATTAGGGTTACACTATCTGCTGGATCTCTTTAATGTAGCTTTTATTTGGCTATGTCACAAGCTTTGCAATATACCTATTTTACACTAATGCAGGAACACGTGTTCAAAACACAACTGATTATTTCTGAGAGATGGTAGGCTGTTTGGGGTATTATTACTCAAGTGCAACAAAGCAGTCCTTACACTGCTGAGATGGATAGGCATTTACTTCTTCCTCTTCAACCCTGTGTTATTCAGGAATAGGTACCAGAGTACCAGAGTACCCATGACCAGGAAAGAGAGGGGTTAAAATTTTAATAAATAACAATTAATACACACTTTACAAATGTATTTTTATTTGATAAGAAACATCTTCTTCTTTAGCAGCAAAGTGATGTTGTGATGTTTTGGGGTGCCCTCAGCCTCTGCCACTTGCAGGGGTGTTTTCTTCACATTGTTTGTAGCTTGAAGGTTCGCCTTCTGCCCATGAGTCCAGTTCACCAACCTCTGGACTGTCCCCAGATGACCTGTGCGGCAGGCTAGGTGTAATGGTGTATCTTTATTACTGTCAATGGCATTGATGTTGGCTTGTCTTTCCAGCAGCATTTCCACTAATAGCTCTTGCCTGTGCTCTGCAGCTAAATGAAGAGGTGTCCTCCTCCATACATTCCTGGTGTCCACGTTTTTGTTCTTCTCAGAGGTGAGAAGAGTGGTAGCCACACCAGTGTTCCCGTTCACAGCGGCATAATGCAGTGCCGAGCAGCCATCCATGTCTTTTGCTCCAACTTTTGCCTTTGCAGCCAGCAGGGCTGACACGGCTTCTGTGTTTCCTGCCATGGCTGCCAGGTGTAATGGAGTCTTTCTCTCTTTGTCAGTGATGTTCACCTCAGATCCAGAAAAGAGAAGAAACTTTATGACATCGGTCTCACCTTGAACAGCTGCCCAGTGTAGTGGTGTCCTGACCTGTATGTCCTGGGAGTGGACGTCTGCCTTTGCTTCCAAAAGCTGAGCCACTGCCTCTGTGTGGCCACATTGACTAGCAAGATGAAGTGCAGTGAGGCCATCCTGGGTCACCATGTTCACTTGAGCCCCTTTATGGAGTAACAGAGCCATCAGTGTAGGCTGGTTATACAGGGCACTGAGGTGCAGTGGTGTTTGTTCTTTTGGATCGATTGTGTTGGGGTCGACACCCTTATCAAGTAACATCTAGAATTGAAGATTAACTTGGTTTGAGTGTTAAGCAGTTATTTATTACTTATTAGTGTAAATACATACATAATTATTTACAATTATTAGTTGCACCGGTATGGACAATGTGGTACAGATAACACACAACAAAGCGCCCAGGGGAACATTTGGAGAGCTTATCTGAGATTTCTATTTTAATTTTTAAAATATTTAAAGGCATACACAATATTTATTATTCACAGGTACTGCGCTAGCTTGGTGGTTAAGGTACCAGACTATATACCAGAAGGTCTGGGATTCATATCTATCTCTGCCAAGCTGCCACTGTTAAGTCCTTGAGCAAGACCCTTAACCCACAACATCGGATTGTAACAGCTGTATTTGCCAAGCTGATATTAGTTTATAAACCTATAAACTATAATCTAAACCTTTGCAAGGTTATTTCTGCATTTTGTATATAAGGCATGTGGTATTGTCATGTGTGAGTTCCCATAGTCTTCTTGTGCCTTCACAGAGCCAGAGAGCTAGCCTCCTGAACCCAGAGGAATAATTAAATTCAGAAGTTGGAATTACCTGGTTAGGTTGGTAATTAAGACCACTCGTTTCGGACTCAACCTTACACTGTAACAACACAGACAGGGACCAACCTACACCCTGGACCAACACCCAAACCAGCTAATCCAAGCTAGACGTGGGCCACAAATCAGGGAGGCTCAGCACTGCAGACTAGGCTTAACCAACTGTAGTACCACAATTTCCATCCATTTGTCTAACTAATATATGTATTTTAATGTTGTGCTCCTATTTCAAATTTCCATAGGGA
>JAUZST010087810.1:0-19808 GCA_034779995.1 Parotocinclus haroldoi
TATTACTTCGCATGCTGAGTATCTATACATTGTGTTGGAGATCGTTTATAAAAACTTGGTTGCAAATTTATTTTTCAGTGAACAAAGTTGGTAAGCAACAGTAGTTCTTGTTTGTACGTTCGCTATATGTGTAAATCATACAATAAAGGTTTAATAAACATTTAATATGTTATATAAATTATAGCACGTCTTGTCTTGTAACATAGGGCATGTTCGATTAATCGGACCAGTTTAGTTATTGGGAGCCTTTTGTATGAACTCTTGTTTTCTCTGGAATATACTCTTACGGATTGTTCCCTGGACTCAGGATAATCAAGTCCCTTATATAAAATAAAATAATATTTGTTCACAACATACATGCACCCTCCAGTATACTTTAAATAATCTCTTTTAATACCTAATACTATGAGAGATGGAGAGGAAATAAGACTGTGATGTTGCAGGTGGCTGTAGCAGGGTATTCCAAACATTTATTCAGTAGCACAGATTCATCTTAGTGCTATGCAAATTTAAGTTTCACTTCCTGGAACGTTCTGGATTTGTCAAAAAAAGATCCACTATTAATAATTAACTGTGAATAGGCAGGGCTGACTGTACTCTTGATTTTACTGCTAATTATTTCGTTGAATGCACTTCAATGATTCCTGATTCATTGTGATACCCAGGTTTTCCGTGAAGCACCCTAAATAAATAGAACACTGAAGTGGTAAATAGGATGCAATCATAAAAACAGTGATACCTAACCCAGTGTTGATAATACACGGTATTGGTATAATCGTCATATAGTCCAAATGTAGGGTGCAAGCAAAGGCATATTATATTTAGTTTGTGATATTATGTGTATGTATATTATGTCAGTCTATGAGTGCCACTTCAGGCACCCGTTCAGTCTTGGTGCTGCTCTCCCAGTGATTAAAGACGTCCTAAAACTACAGTATTTTCCTTTATTTGATGTCTTTACTTGTTTTAAGCACTGTATTACATTCCTATGCGTTGTTCCTGCTTTTAATTATTACTTCCTTATGAATATAGTCATAAACACAATTATTTGGAGGCTGGAAATGGATTAAATGTATTGACATGTCGATTTCAACATTGAGCAAATCCTAATTTGAATGGCCTCCTAAACCAATTAAGTTTGCTTCCACTAAAGTAAAGTTCCACTGTAAATTGCTTTCCAGTAGTGAGGTTGTACTGTCACTGGTAATGTAGTTACTGGATTTTTTTTAGTGTCAATTAATTGCATGTAGTCTAAAAAAAAATTACATTCCATTTTGTTTAAGAATATTGAACGATTCACAGAACTGATATTTTTTAAGAATGCAGAATGCACACATTAAGCATATCCCAATAACTCGTTTGGTTCATGCATATAAAAATGTAGGAAATAAAATATACAGGTGTACACCGCACATCATCTGTTCGCGCAACAATACGTCTACTTCCAAGGTCCAGTAAGGATATGATTGTTTATTTGGTTTATTTGACGTCGCTATCGACATCAGTGGCCATTTCAGTGACACATACAAGGTTACATCCATACAAAATCTTATCTCAAGACTAGTCCCTTATATACACGCATTCAGGTCAGACCGATTTAGCGTAATCAGTTAAGTTACTACATGGCTTTTGGGCAGAAACCAAAGTACCCAGAGTAAGCCCATGCAGACTCCACATAGAAAGGACCCAGGCTGCTCTACCCTGGGACTGAACCCAACCTTTTTGCTGTGAGACATAAGGTTCTGGACCTGCTTGACCCATTATATCATCTTCTACTACGTCCATTAGCTGAATGACAGATGTAACAGCGTGTAGTTTTTAGTAAAAATCAAAATAGAAAATGGCACGCTATGTCGGGACGTTTCATTGAATCTGAAATAAATTAGGTGTCGATGTAAAATCAGGTTTAATGTGCATATAAAAGTGATTTGGTTAAACTTGTGGCTGGATGAATATTGAACCTTTTCACTAATAATTTGTTTTCTGTCTCTCTCTCAGGTCCTTAATGGCTCCTTCTCTCTGGAGCTGGTGAGTGAGAAGTACTGGAAAGTTAACAAACCCATGGAGCTGTACTTTGCTCCCACAAAGGAGCACAAATGAATCCAACGAGACGTGAGGCCTTCGTTGGAATGATGGACTGACGGAACTTTTTTTTTGCTCTCTTCCTGTTTCCTATCTTTTCTCACTCACACTTGTCCGGAGCATACTAGTCATGGAGCCCTCGCTCATTAACAACTGTGGCTGCTTTTCTTCTTTTTTTATATATTGTCTTTTTGTAGAGTAAACAGGCCCAGTGGATTTGGGGATAATGAGGGAGAGGGAGGGGTGTGTGGTTTTGAGAGGTTTTGATAATTGATACCCCCCCCCTTTATGTTGATTTATGATCCCTAACTGAGCAGCAGTTTATTGTGGCCTTTACTAAGCTACAGTTCAGGTCTAATAACGTGACCATTTGACAGGCTGAAGGTTTTCCTGGTGGTCGTTTGAGTTCCGGGAGTAATTGATCATCCAGGTCATTCACAGTCAATGGCAATACCCTCACACGTGAGTATAAACCAATGAGATCCATCAAGCTGTGAGATAGCTTTGTGCATTTTGTTAGCATTTATGAAGACTTCCTTTCGTCGTCGTGTGCGTGTCGTCGTCGAGGGTAAGATGAAGACTCTGTCCGCACCATTCGGCCCTGTTGTACACGTTCAGACCTTGTACATACAACATCGATTCAGAGCACCGCAGCAAAGCACCAGTTGTTTCACCGCACACCATTAGCTGTCAGTTGTAGCAGACTTTTTGATATAGGCATATTTCACATATAAACTCCATTCCTGGCACACTTTTTAGAGCATGAAGTATTTTTAGTTGGACATTGTTCACATAAATGAGTTCCTGTCATTTAAGGGAAAAAATGTATACCACATTTGTTTGGAAAAATAAAAAGAGTATGCAAGTGCTGACGTCAGCTTTTTCCAACATTTCATTTTGGTTAGAATTGAAGCTTTTATGGTTTTAACATGTTTTAATGCTGTCCCTTAGGGTGCAGGGAGCTGGGACCATGTTTACCAAAGCTTTCTTAAGAAAATACTAGAGCTGCAACGAGCGATCATTGGCTGACCTTTAATCAGCTGTACTCTGCACGATCGGCCATAACCGGCGATTGGACAGCACAGGGCTTTTACAGACATCATTTCAGTATTACAAATCATGTGTATATATAGCTTTAAACACGGCTCTGCCACTCGCCGATTTGTTTATGAGGTCGCTGCTGACACATGATCATGATGAGGAAGTGTTACATTTCAGTTGTGTTTCGAGTGCTATTTAGTCAACTAAATATTTCTCTTTATTTTTGGCACAGCCTTGCCTTTAAGTCTTAATTCTTCAGAGTTAAGAAAGCAATTTTAATAAGACATTTAAAACTGCATCACCGCACTGAATGTGTAATTTGACCAGGCTAACAGAGGTTAAAACCAAAGCTTCTCTCTGTCTCTCTTTCTGACATAAATATGTCAGCGGTTCCAGGCTCTGCTCTTAAAATCTGTAGGGATCTGTAGTCAGCTTAGGCCTTGAAATGCTCAGCTAAGTTTACACAACCTCATGAAAGTACAGACAATCGAGGTTTATGAGTAAAGCAGATCATATCAGAGTACGGTAGAGGGGTGCACGTCTAGCACATAAGAAATAACTGGCTAGGGATGAGATGGGCTTAGTCTTTAAAAAGCGTTTGGGTTTTTAAGTAACGAGACGAATAATAGTGAGAGAGCACAAATGAACTCGCCAAGAGATCAAGAGTGTATGGCGCTACCACGTGTTCGGATGTTTATAGTAGCGCTGACGTTGCATTATGGGTTCAAAACCCTCTGGTTTTATTGGTAAATTTGAAATTAAACTCTGGTTGATTTGTTTATTATAACAGTCCAATCACTCGCATTGCACTGGAGAAATCTGCTGCATCTTCTTTATACTAACAGCCAGCGAATCGTTTTTCATGATCGCGCCTGGAGAGTGTTCGCGCCCCTCCAGGGAGAACCTGCAGTTGAAGGATTGTCAGAGCTGTGAGAAAGGACATTCTATCTAAATATGCATGGTTGCCATGTGTGCACAAGTGTGAGTTAAATCCCTCCTCATGAACGGGTTTTAGCCTCAATAAACAAATGTATTTCCAACGTTATTGTTTAAGGATTAGAAACACTCACTCACCTTCTTATCCACTTTATCCTGGACAGGGTCGTGGGAGAGCCAGTGCCTAACCGGCAGCACAGGGCGCGAGGCAGGAACAACCTTAGGCAAGGTGCCAATCAATCAGAGTGTACATGCACAATTTTTTTAATACAAAATTTTCATTTTGAATATCCCCTGAAGGAATATCGCCTAATATTTGTGAGCACAGTGCGATTTCCCTTCATGCCTTACACCACACCCTTTGTTACTTACTTACACAAATACCAATCCCTCAATAACGACAACTGTATGGAACACTGCGATGTTACCATAATGGCATGTATCAAAACAGCTCCAATAATTTAGTGTTTTATAACTTTCCCACACCTAGCATTCACTAAGAGTTGTTTAGAAGCGGTTAAATCATTACACCTGTATTGTCCCGGTGGTAAACTGTAACCATGGTCACTTGTAATGCCGTGTGTTTGAATACACATGCAGACATATTGCTATTTACACTACTCACAAAAATGAGGGGATATTTCATAATGAATATAAAGAGGATCCCATAAGAACTGCTGGAGAATCTGATCCTGTTCATGCCCCGTCACTGTCAGTGTGTTGGCACTCTTGGGTGACCATACACCCTACTGAACAGTCAATGTGGGGGCATTTTTTATCCCATTTAACATGCTTCTGTATGAATATATCACTTACTACTCAATCACTATAACTGAGTTCAAATCTCATTTGTGTAATCAAATAACTTTGACTTCATTTCAAACTTCATTTGCTTTTTCTGATGATGAAATAAAATCAAATTCTTCTTTTCTTAATCATAGGTTGTGAGAGATGTGCTGATATTTTATAAGGGAATTAAAATTTGTTAGAGAAACTAAGGCTTATATAATTATAGCATTGTATAATGCGCATGTCTGTTATTCATTTCGACCAATAAAAGTATCAGGGGGCAGGACGATTAATGACATGCGATGATGGAGGGGGACGTAGAGGTGTTTCTGCTCGTGTGTGTGCTCGTGAGTGCTCCAAACACTCTCTTTAATACAGTTATTTTGTGGTAAAAAATTCATTCATTATCTTCCACTTAATCCACACGGGGTCTCGGGCCAGCCGGTGCCCACCCAGCAACTCTGGGGCAAGGGCAGGAACAACCCTAAATGGGACGCCAATCCATTGTAGGGCACACTAAGGGCCACTTTTAGAGACACCAATGAACCTAACACACGTCTTTGGACTGTGGGAGGGAACCGGAGTACCTGGAGTAAACCAAGGCAGATACGGGGATGACCCAGGTGCTCTACCCTGGGATTGAACCCGGGACCTTCTTGCTGTGAGGCGGTGGTGGCCACCGAGCCACCGTGCTGCCCAAAAATGATAAACAGTGGATTATTTATTTACCACAGCAGCAAGCATCCTGTGTCTCGCTGATTACAGAAATACGCTTAGTTCTGATTACAAATATTCAAATATTACAAATATTACAGATACTCAAAATGGCACACAACATGCTTGGGCAGCTTAGATGTTATATGCAAGAATTAAACAAAATGACTCAATAAATACACTTACAGCAGTAGTTTAAATAAACGGACGGAAGCTAAATATAAAAAATAATGATAATGTATGTAAAGACTATTAAGAACAAGAAGCTATTTGTCCAGTTTTTAGTTTCTGAGAAATGGCTAACTGACTAACTGTCTTCCACTTATGTCGGTTCAGTACATCACTAAGATTTATATCATGAGGAACCTTACTCTGATGTGATTCAGCTTGGCATCTTTTACCGGGTGTCTTGGTCCTCTCAAGGTTTCTCTTCATTACAACATTTGGGGAGATTTTCCTTTCCACTGTCACCCTGGACTTGCTAAAATTGGGATTGGACTGAAGCTAATATAATATTGCAAATCTGCTTTGAGACAATGTTCCAAGTTGACCTTGACTTGAGGTAATGGCAGGGGTGATCTACACTGTCACAAAACTGTCCCCTATGTGTATTTCAGATGTCCACCATTTGTCAAGACCCTCTCTTGTGCCATGTTTATATTCCATCTAGAGAGCGTTAGATCTGGTTTTCAAACAACTTAGTGTACCTAGCTTACGTGTGACTTGCTTAGGTGTAGACCTATTTTTTCATGGATGCTCCGGATATGTAGTTTGTTTTAGATATTTTGGCGTTAGTTAAAAAAAAACGTTAATTAAAAACTTCTAATTTGAGTTTCTCTTCTTATCTTTCAGGGTGCAATAAACCATCGTGGCCTGTAGGCGGCGCATTTCATCATTTACATTTACCTTTATAGTATTTAGCAGACGCCCTTATCCTGAGTTACAAAAGTGATTTAAGCCATCAGTAACATAATCTGTTCCTAATAATGAGGAATCTAAACAAGAATACACTTAGGAAACTGTTATGGTTGTGTTTTTAGAGAGAAAGAGACGTTAGTCGAGGTACGTGCGGAATAAAATGTGTTTGAAGATAGCCAGAGACTGTTTGAACATTGAGGGGACGTTTATTCCAACACTTAGGAGCCAAAAACAGAGAAGTGTGCGTGCCTTCCCCGTCCCCTGACAGAGAGGGAATTACTGATACGTTTTGAATTCGACATACATAGTCTGTCAGGTTCAGCTATTATAAGCTTGTAAGCTTATATATTTGGTCAGAATTTCCCCCCAGAAATCTGCAATTATTGTTTTCAATTTCAGTTCGTAACTGCATTTTACTGACGAAACGTTTCAATAAAACACACTTTTAAAACACGCCACAAAACTCCACCGAGTTTTCAACTGTATTGCCCTGTTGCTTTATCCTCACAAACACCAGATGGCGCTGTCTGACAGGAGGCGCTTAAGGCCAATATGGACGGCGTGCTTTTCAGCCACGTAAAATGTTTGTGACATAAAACATGGCTACATCTGGCAATATCAAACCAAATACGGCATGCAAAGGTTAGAGTCTTGCCCTTTATTGACCCTTTAAAAGTGTTTATATTAACTCACTATTGCAATTATTTCAGCTAACCCACGTTATTGTATGATTTACCCCTCGCCTTTTTGCCTTTCATTGTTTGTTTAGGATAAGTTTGTGGTTTTATATTGCTTTGACAAGTTCTATAACCAGCTTTGTGATAGCTACTTAAAATAACAAATGACTAATTACTTATTTTCCAATGTAACGTTTTGGTTCTACATCTATTTCCTTCTAGAAAAAGTAATCAGAGTACTCAGTATTTACAAGTTACTCCATAAAACCTGTACTGATCTGTACCAACTAGAAGGTACAAAGATATCAGCTAATAGTATTTAAAATGCTTTATGTAAAAATCATTTAAAGTACCAGTGCATGCAATGGTGTTCGAATGTGAATAAGGGCTCTGACACAACACCCTGAATTGGTTCTTTGGTGATTGGGTGTTGGTTCTTGCCCCGTGGGTTGGATCGCACAGGTACGAAAATGAAATGAATTTATCCATTCATGTCCATAGCAGCAGGGAGGAACTAAGTCTAGACGTACTAGTCCAATGCAGGACACGTGCACAGTTAGTCACTCATACTGGGACCCTTTTGAGACGCCACTCGACCAACGAATGTTTTCAGAACTACGAGGCAACAGCACTAAACACACGTGCGTTTGTGCCACCCTGACACAATGAATCTTAATTAAAGAGTAATTGTGTGAAGTTAATTCATGCTTTTAATTAAGTCTTTTTAAAGCAGCACATTCTGGATAACATAAGTTGGAAATAATCCTGTGAAACACTGATTTTCCATCTCCATAACTCCACTGAGAAGCTGTTCCAAATCCAAACCTCTAGAACAGATTTTAAACTGTTGTACCTAACAGTGAGAGGGCAATTCTCATGTTTATTTCGCATTCGTTTCACACGTGGCCTCCCTGACTTTACTCAGTGCCATGCCTTATTTAATACATGCCTCATCACAACATGATGGTGTTTGAAGGTCCCTGACTACAAGATTCAGCTGAACATGTGGATAAAATTAAGGGCCTGAGTACGTCAAAGACAGGCTGTTGCATCACACTCTTTTGGGAACCAGTTTATCTATGTCTAAAATGTAAATGGTAAGGAAGTACAAACGGGGTTTGCTAAATCTGATCTGCAAATAAAGCACAAAGTACAATATTAAACTAACGTTCGTCAAATACGTTTAACTCGGAATACCTATTAAGCAGAAAATGCAATCAAATTACCCAAACGCTAAAGCATTAAAGGCAGGAGCTCAGTAAATGAGGGTCTCAAAAGCTGACCTCTGTTTCCCATTGTGGTGAAACTCAAGTCTCGGAACGATGAGAACCAGATGTGAAGTGTGTCAGTGTGCACGTATTTCAGCCCGTCTTTTTTCCCTGAAAAAAGAAGAAAGAATTGAAGGTAGGCTAGGCTAGTTGCACTAATCCTTTTTTAATAGACATCTACAAACAATAGTTATTTAGGAAGCTCAGCAGAGGATTTTGGAAACGCCCCTTGTCTATAAATGTGAAAATGATGACAAAGAATCAGATGATACTTTGCCAGTACAGGTTCTTACAGAGCTGATCTGACAATTTAGGATTTTCATTGTCATTTCATTTTTCTGTTTGAACGTGTACATAGTATTGTGTTAGCATTATTGTGAGAGTATGTACACATACATCATGGGTACTTGTGGTGCAGGGGTTAAGGTACTGGATTTCGATGGTGCCACAGTTGGCTCCTTGGTCCCACTATGAACCAGGAGACACCGGAGTGCAGTAACTCCGCCCATCATTTAATTATTAGGAGACGATGTGCCTCCAATAACTTACCGCTGAGGACTCTTAAATCTATTTAGTTATTTATTTCAAATTGTACTATTTACTTAATTTTACTATTAATACAACTAGGCCACCCAAGCAGGTCGGGTCCCTTTTTGAGAGTCTTGGTCCTCCCAAGGTTTCTTCCTTCTACTTTCAGGGAGTTTTTCCTTGCCACTGTCGCCCTAGACTTGCTCATTTTGGAATTGGCCTTTATTATATTTTAAGATAATATAAGATTGTAAAGCTGTTTTGAGACAATGCACCGCTGTAAAAAGAGCTATAGAAATCAATTTGATTTGATTATATGACAATGCAGATTTAGACAAGCGATGATCGTCTTTAGAGTTATCACGATAAACGATATTAAATGAACGTATGAGCTGCTTTGCAGCCCTAGTTTTGTAGGCGTTTTTTTAATGTTCATGTTTATATTTAATATTCATGTAGCTTTCATTGTTGTGCAATGTTGCATTGTGTTTAGGCAGCAGAGAAGCTCATAAGCTTGGTGTCTTGGGGACTCTCTTAATTTAACGTCTTTAGTATAGTATAGTAGCATTTCTGTGCGAGGGAGTGTTTGAGCAAAAAGCTGTTGCTCATAAAATCAATAAATAAATACATTTGTTGTACATGATGACTCCCAAGACAATGATATGCAGTAATACATAATTTTTAAAAAATGCTTCTGAATCTGTGGTTTTATAAATTTGTGTATTTTTTTAACACTCAACAATTCTTTATATATATATATATATATATATATATAATATTAATTATTTTTTAATTAATGTGTCCAGCAGGCGTCATTCGTGGATAATTCGTCAGGTGTAATTCGTAGATCTGCTAAGTTGGTATCATTTTTTTAATAAATAGAGATGATTTAATAAAATGTCTTAATATCCAATAATATTTAATTCATTATTCTCAAATGTATTGTATTATGAAATACAGAGTTTGTACAGAGCCATGTGCTTCCATCAAAATTCAAACCAGACTTTGTAATTCGAGGGGGTCTAGGACCCCAAGCCCCTCAAATTTCGGGGTATTACTGTAAAACCACCACAAGATAGAAAAACAACTTTTTTTATATGCAGCCTTTCCTGATTTGCGATTGTAATATCGGTCTCTCTAGTTCAGAGCATCTGGTAAATTCTGTAAATGTCAATATGCAGGGCAGACTAAATGCTACGCTAAACGCTAGCACAAGTGACCTTCAGCCCTGAATCAGTTCAAATGTGACGTGGTGAGACGAGGGCTTCGTGCCTGTGTTGCTGGACGAGCTGTGACATGGTGAGACAGGATCTATTGTGCTTGTGTTTGGGGCTTTGTGAGTTAAGCTCGGCCGGAGGAGAACGTTAAACAAGGACAGGCTCGTTGCTCTCTGTAGAACTCATTCATGGAGTGGACTTGCATTTATGCAAATGCTAACACAAAGTCTGTTTTGTAAAGAGGTTCAGCTTGCACTGGCAAGTCAAGTTTTGTAATCAACAATGCATTTCGCCGGTGTCGTGCAGCGTGCAGCGCGCGGGACGTTTTGTTTCCCTTCTGTTTGAATTTGCTTTTAAGAGTAAACATTGATCATGAAATCGCTGTTGCGTCATAGCTGGCAAACTCCATTCAGAAACGTATTGGCAAGAAACATCGGGCAGGATTTTCCTGTTTTTTTTTTTTATGCGACACCAAATTAGTGGGCTCCGTTTGTCAGCCACGCCCGTTCTTAATGGGTGAATAAAGCTCTATAGATAAACATTGACAGACAAAACTCACCGCTGTTGAATTAGTGTGAAGTACTGGAGTATGGACCAGTGGGTCATGTTAACTGGAGTAATGAACCAGTGTCTAAACAGCTGTCATTCTCATGCATGAATCTGTGATGGGATGCCTATGTTTTTTAATCGGAGTTACACAAACAGCCATACATAAATCAGCACAGTGCATTTATTACTTTTTTTTATAACTTTTCATGTGTGTACAGAGTCTAAACACCAAAACTCTACGGCTCAGCCACACGTTGGTTTATGAGACCGCTGCTGGCACACGTTCATGATGAGGAAGTGTTAGATTTCAGTTGTGTTTTGAGTGTTACGTGGTCAGCTAAACTCTGTCTATGTAGCGCATTACTAAGGAGGAACTAGGGAGGGTTTATTTCGGTGACAGTCTTCAGGGCAGAAACTTTTCAGAGTGTGATGTTTACAACACACGCATTGCAAAAGTAAGCCATGGAGGAACGACACGTTTTCCCAAAAACGGAAAACGGAACAACACATTTAGTAAGACATTTCAAACATCATCACAATAAACATGCGGAATTTGATAAGGCTACAAAAGGCAAAGGGCTTAAAGCTAAAGTATGTGGAAGCTCGGAGCCAGGCACAAGCCAGCAGCCCCCGTATCCTGTGTTGTGCTTCAGTATGCCGGTACTGAGATTTCCTCCATAATCTCAGTACTCTTACATCACTCAGGGTTCCTGTGTACTGATATAATACCCTACCTGGAAGTGGGACCTTTACCCAGCGTTCTTTAAGATCCATAATTAGTACGAACATGCAAGAAAGGGGGTGAAATCCCCTTATTATGGGGATTTCTACATTATTGCTTCAGCTTGTAGATGTAAATCTGTTGTGGCCCAGTTTGAGTTAGTTATCCTCTAATCTTTTATCAGTGCTCACAGGATGCCGCCTACAGGATGCTGGTTTGGACGTTTTTCAGTCCAGCAGTGACACCGAGGTGTTTAAAACCTCCAGCAGCACCGCTGTGTCCGATCGACTCATATATTCACAACGCACACTAACACACCAGCATCATATCGGTGTCCGTGCTGTGCTGAGACTGATCCACCAATCAAATAGTACCTGATCTGTGCTGGTCCTGTGGGGGTCCTGACCATTAGAAATGTGGGCGGAGAAGCAAATGGACTACAGTGTGTATTTCTAGAGCTACAACGCACATCTGTATGGTAAGTGGAACTAATAGACTGGACGACGAGTGTAGAAAGGAGGTACCTAATAAAGTGGCCGGTGAGGTGGTTTATGAATGGTACAGACGTATTCATGCTTGATGATTTGCTCTGTAAGTGCACTAGATGATTTCATCCATTTATAAAATGGCTAGCCAATTCAGACTTGACTGCCAGTTTCCATAAGATCAGAGCCGTTGAGGTGTCTGGCGCTGGGCCAGTGGCTGAGAGCACTGGAAATATTAACCACGTCTTCAGTTGAACTCTGCAAGGAGTAATGCCCTGTGCACTCACGTGCCCTCTCTCTACAACCTTGTATGCCACCTTGGAAGAAATCTTTCCCCTAGTTTGTCATGTGAGCGCATAGATAGATAGGGTTCAACGATCCGCCAAGCAAAACTGTTTACATTATCAGTACAGTACAAGGTTTGCACACAAGCCAGCATATATTACGCAACTGTCTGACTTCGCCAAGATGTTGTTTGGTTTATATTATTGTAATAGCTATAATCTGTGATTTTTAAAAAAAAAATGTATTCTTACCAGGTTTTATTCATACCGAACCATTCATGTAAAAAAGACTAAAGAGTTGAATGATAAACTACTAACAATGCATTCTGCAGCACGAGTAAGTGAATTATAATGCCTGTCTTTTACTTGACAGCGCCCTGGTGTGAGAAACTTTGATTTAAAATGTATCCAAGTGTCAGATTCTAAATACAGCTAGATAATACCACAATATGAATCAATTTAATGTTCATCTACATCTCTGTTCATTGATAATGATTGTTTCATGATATACAGTTTGAATCGAAAGTCACACGACAGGTCACGTGCTGTGCCGTGGACTTTTTCGTAAAGGTTGTCAAAACCATTGTTGAGGTTTTAAACACAGTATATACAACACTGGGCAATAGTCTTAGGCCACCATTAGATGAGATGTTCGTTATCCTGTATTGTACTTCAGTCTGCCGGTACTGAGACTTCCTCTGTAATCTCAGTACTCTTACATCACTCAGGGTTCCTGTGTACTGATATAAAACCCTACCTTGAAGTGGGACCTAAAAATGTCCTATACCCAGCGTTCTTTATGATCCATAATCAGTGCGAACATGGGGGCACGTTTCTAAAAGTCTCTCTCGAGTGAAATCCCCTTAATATGCAGATTTCTACATTATTGCTCCAACCTTGCAGTCGAAGACGGCAGCTCATCTGTTGTTGCATAACCGGAGTTAGGTATCCTCTAATCTTTCATCAGTGCTCACAGGATGCCGGTGGCTGGACATTTTTGGTTATTGAACATTTTTCAGTCCAGCAGTGACACTGAGGTGTTTAAAACCTCCAGCAGCACTGCTGTGTCTGATCCACTTATACATTCACAACACACACTAACACACCAGCATCATATCGGTGTCAAATAAACATGGGATCATACTCGACTATATACATTACTAGGCGATAGTTTTAGGCCACCGTTAGATGGGATATTCCTTCATTTCAGAAATTGTGTTATGGACCATATATCATTATTTCTCAGTCTCTTTATTAAGACACAACAAGACAAATAAACAAGATTTATATGCAGTATTAAATAGATGTTTCATTATGGGGTATTACATCATAGATTAAAATTAGAAGTCTCTTCTAATTTCTGTGAGCAGTATGTTTAGTGCGATCGCCCCTTACACTTGCGCAATAGCAGCATCTGGCATCTGGATGCCAAGGTGTCTCTTCTAAGCTTGATCAGGAATGGTCTTTTGGAAGGGTAGAAGTCAAAGCTCAAAAAAGAGTGAAGCAGATCAGCAGAAAACAGGATTATGGAGCGACCAATCCCTAGTTTAAAATGTTTGGGTACAACATGTCGGCAATATGTTATTATACCATTGCTAAAACAACAAATCTAATGGTGGCCTAAGAC
Source organism: Parotocinclus haroldoi (assembly GCA_034779995.1). Taxonomy (NCBI): domain Eukaryota; kingdom Metazoa; phylum Chordata; class Actinopteri; order Siluriformes; family Loricariidae; genus Parotocinclus; species Parotocinclus haroldoi. The sequence goes on from JAUZST010087810.1 coordinate 13,837, forward strand.
TTTTGCACAGTACAGTAAATTATTATTAGAGCATAATTTCCTAAAACAAGTAAATAAACAAAGAAATAAATAAATAAAACCCCCCAGGTGTATTTATAACCCTGTAATTGAGCTCTCATATGATTATAGTGTCATACACAATGAATGTTAACCCTGATACAGCATGAACTGTGCCCTAGACCTTCAGGTAATTACCTCATGTCGTCCATCACCTTTAACTCACTGACAGTTCAGACCTTAATATCTTATGAGACAGGTACACGTTGACCAGATTGCTGTTTTTAGAACTAAATGTGTCAAGCATATAACCTTTTCTAATCTTAGGTAACACAGGAATCAGAATTGACCGCCTTGCTGCTCGTCCATGTTTGTTTGTGGCATTTCTTTACTTCATTCTCTTTATGGTCCAGAGTTGTTACCGAGCTTCTGTGGGAGAATCTGCACTTTCTGTGTTGGGAAGACTGGAGAGGGGGCATCCCTGACACTAAAAGCGCCTTGAATTTCAACCAGTTCCATCTTGGCATTAGTACAAAGTTGTTAAGAGGATATGTGAATGCCCTCAGTGTGTGAAGTGCTCTGAGTGGGGCTTTGTTTCAATTCACAATACAGAGCACATCTAATCCTTCCAGGCTGAAGTCATCTGGAGAACGGGCACCAGTGTTGTGTCTTTCATCACTTGCCTGTTCCTACTCTGGCAAAGAACAGCTTTTTTTTAAAAAAACATACAAGTGCCTTGTTTTTGAGGAATATATTATAGGACATATATTATAGACAAATAGACAAATCACTATAATCATCCACTCCATACCACTTTTTCAGTTCAGGCTTCTCAGTTTTGACAAAAATCAAAAATCTCAATTTGAAACATGAATGGTGATTCTCCTCTAAGGAAAATTTAGGAAAGATCAGGATGAATACTGGTCTGGGAACAATGCCTTTAAAAAACTATTCTATGATCATTATTATGATTATATTATCATTAATACAAATACAGGTGGGTGACATGGTAAAATTATTATATCACAATAATTAAAAGATATTTTCACGATACACGATAAAATTATCCCATACATAATAAAGTGATTTAGATAAAAAAATTACTGCATTTTTTCCCATTTAAACAAGATTAATAAGACTCTTCATAATGAAACATGTAATTGATCAGGTATCTTTAAATATTGACAGTATCCTCGATATTATCAGGAAAAGCATGATAAAATGTATCACGATACGATAAAATATCATCTTATTGCCCACCTCTAATACAATACTGCTTATAAAAATTAATGAAATATATATATATATATACACACAGTCGATCCGGTTAATGGGAGCACATGGGGACGCGATTGTTTTAGTCCTAATAACCAGCTGGTCCAATTAATCGAACAAGACGGGACGTGCAATAATTACACCTTTATTGTACAATATACACGTACAGCAAACTTACAAACAAGAACTACTTGTACCTAATGTATAGATACTCAGCATGCGAAGCATAATGCTGTAAAAACAAGTTCTTACTAATTTCCAGTCAACGTTTGAAGAACTTATCCAGTGGGATCTGATGCGCTTTAGCTGTGGCTAAGTGGCGACTTGTGGCTTCTTTTCTGTAGTAAATGGAAATGTTAGGCAAAGACCTAACATAGGTAGGTAGCAGTAGAGTTTTAGGGTAGTTATGCCAGAGACAAAGAGTTTCTTCACGGTTATTACGTATTTCTTATTCGCTCTCACGTTCTTTGGTCCAAATAAGCAAATATAATAGGATTTGTTTCAATACTTTAGGATTCGGTCCGAATAAGCGGCTGGTCCCATTAACCGGATTCGACAATTGTAGTTTATACAACTGCAAAAATGTTTGTGAAGCCATTCCTTTGATTGACTGTTGTACTATCACTTTGGATTTTGGTACTGACATTGCTCACACTTGTTAAAACCCTTGATCTGCTGAGGCACTGTCTAACATTTTATTAGGTAAGCACATTTTAACCAACTGCAGTAATTGTAATGTCATTGAATTAGGAGAAGTTTATGAAATACTCTGGTAGTCAGAAAGAATTACTCAGTACTTACAGTATGTCTTATTCTGACATTTGTCTTGGTGTTTTTTTCTTGCCACCAGGTTTGCTCAGCTACAAAGCTACTGCTTTGAGTTTTTTTGTGACAATGCTCCATTGAATGGACTGCTATAGAACTTCTTCTTCTTCTAGTCTTCTTTGTTTATTTAAGAGATGACTGCCTTGGGTAAAGTACTCTGAATTCTGCTAATTGCTGTAACTGGCAATGAGCGAACCTTCCGTATTAAGACCACTTTAATGATTTGCTTGCATGTTGTGCTTATCTGGTGGTAATAAGTGCGATTGGCTTTGTGTAGGCTGCATAGAAGAAAAGCAATCTGTGCTCAATAGCCGTGTCATTGCAAGCAGCTTGAATCCAAAGACGAGGTCTACAAGTGCAGCTGTTCATTCCAAGTACTGATTTGTGATTTGGCGCTGAACTGAGATGTCAAAGTTATGGCTAACCCTAACAAATCGTGAGAAAATTGTTTTGGAAGAGAAAGGATAGTCACAAGAATGAATAGTTGTTTGATTTAATGGCAGACTTATTGAGTAGCATTCAAAAAGAAATAGTTTGGAAAAGTATTGAACGACAGGATCCAGAGACCCTGGTTAGTGTACCGGCCTGACTGCTGCTCAGTTGGCATCCCCATTGTCACAATGTAAATGATTGTGTGCATGTGCCCTGCAATGTACGTGTTCCCTGTCCAGAAATGGATCCCCTTTGCACCCTGGCGTTGCTAGTCAGGCCCCAGCCCAAAGGGGGTATGGAAAATGAAGTTACAACTGTTAATGTTGTAGTGGTGGAGGGAGGAGAGGTCAAACTTCATCTGATTTATACTATTTATTAAATGGTTTTACAGATTTGTACAAATACAAAATAGACAATACAAAAAATATTTCCATTCTGAAGATATGACAAAGTGCAAAATACAGCAAGAAATAATGAAATCTAACGTAATAAACTCCTAAAATGAGCCGTTATTTGATGTTTTGGGCTTTGCATATACAGTTCAATGGAAGATTGAGTTAAGTCACTCCGGTGTTGGATGATTGTGAGAAGATTTAATTGACTCGAGCTTATTACGTTGAGCAGGAATTAAGTTCTAAGAGAAGGATCTGATCTTGATGCTTATTTGTTCCCAATGTGTTGTGGAGGTACACAATGTCACACACATTCTTTTAAATTCCTGATGGGCCGGCACGGTGGCTTTATGTAGGTTTACCCAGACACTCCTGGCCAGCTGGCCAGATCTGACTTAGTATGACTAGTGTCAATGTAACCTTGTGTATCGATGTAACCTTGTGCCTAATGTTAAATAGCCGACGATGATAAAAGCCACGTTACAGAAACCAAATAAACAAACAACATCTGATGCAATTGCATTTTTTTTACCCAATCATACGTTTATAGCACTTTTAGTTATTTATATTTGGATACCTGTTAGAATAGCTGTAATAATTGCTGTAGCATTATTTAAAACTCCTAATTTCTTTCAACTGCAGCAAACTAATAATGATTTATTTATTCACAAGTTCACATCATGTTGAATTGCCTTTCTTCAGAAATAATATGAACGTTTTCACGCGGTTATTTAATACATGGTGAAGCTAATAATGGTTATTTCGTTTAAAACATGTTCAAGAAAATGTGCATAGCTTTATACTTCGGAAGTGAGAAGTTCTTAAGAAAATCGATTTGTGAATGAAACTGTGAGCGCAGCGTCTCGTTACACCCCCACATATCTGCTCCCAGTGTTACAGGGTAATTAAATGGCATGTGCGGATGCAAATAGCCCTTATCTAAGAGCTCTTTAGGAGAAAACACCGAGCCGAACGGCGACTGAGCGCAAGTGTACGTAAGGCATTACACTAAGGCACTGAACATTCATTCCAAATGCAGCTTTGGTTACAAAGTGGTTCTCACACGGCCCGAGGCACAGAATCTTAGAACGCACCCATAAAAAAAAAAAAGAGAATAAAAACACAAAATACCTCAATCAGAGAGGAATGTAACAGAGAAGAAAGAAGATAGGGCCGTTCTATTTAAAGTGCATGGGAGCCTATAATGAACTCCTAATACTATACATATGAATGCATTATAAATGTGTAAATTGATAAACCAAAACAACGTAATGAACGATGACGTTACAGAACGTTATGTCAAAGAATAGGAAAATCATATTCATAAGAAATGCGCACCGTCTAACGTATTTTCCGATCCAATGCACTGTCCTATTTTAAGCCAATCACGTGGGCTTATATGACAACATGGACACTGGACATAAACACAGCAGCGGTCCTGGGAACAATTCTGCCCTATTACTCCTGCTTTATTTGTATACCTTGGTTAGTCTGATCGCACCAGTATAGAAATAGTAGACGCTATCAGTCGTTAGATCTGAGATTAACCTGCAAGTTGTCGTTTTATAAAATGATCCCAGAAACATCGCAGGTTAATATATCATTTGCCTCAGCCTGTCCTATCTGCCTATGAAACTGCCCTTCCTTGTGAGTCTTCCAGCAATGCATGTCTGTTCCCAGGGTTACTCTCTTTACACTGGGCATGTGGTTAAAGAGGGTCAAAGGCAGTGGCGTGACCACAGATTTGGATAAGTTAAGCTCCTGCAAAGCACCGAGATCACTGAAAACCTCAGGGCTCAACGTCTTTAATTGGCTGTTGTTTGAAAGGTCCAGAACTTGCAGGTTCTTCAGGCCTCTAAAGCTGTTGGGCTGAATGGCTGACAGCTTGGCTAGGCCGCTCAAAGAAAGGTAGACGAGATCTTTCATTCCCTCAAAGTGACCCTCTTGAATCGTGCTGATGAGATTTCCGTCCAGGTTTAAATACTGCAAGCGGATCCCTGCGAGTTTGGGCACCGCGGTTAAACGATTTCCAGCCAACATCAGGCTTTTGATATATGGAGCGTGATGCTGTGGGTTGGAGGAGATGGTGATGAGAAGGTTATTGGAAAGATCCACGTTGATGGGCACCTCCTGACCACGAGTGGTGAAAAGGTTTAAGTCAAAGTCCTGGAATTTGTTGTCACTGAGGTCCACGTCTGCCAAAGGAAGCCCAGAGAAGCAGACGTCGCTCAGGCTGTCCAGCGCGTTCAGGCTGAGGTCGAGCGTCTCCAGGTAGCGCAGTTTGCTGAATGCCTTGGGACTGACTCGAGATATGATGTTACTGCTGAGATCCAGACTGACCAGGGTGGTGTAGCCGGGTCCTGAAAGCATGGAGTCGGTGATGGCTCTGATCGAGTTGTGGGACAGGTCCAGGTGAGATGTGTCCAGCGGAATAGGGATGGGAGCAGCACCAGGTCCGAGGCCACTGCAGTCCACTTTGGTGAGGCTGAAACTGTCAAACAGGCCATAGCTTTCCACCTCACAACGGCACTGAGGGTGGCAGTTCTTCACCCCTCCTGCCGTGACCAGGGCCAGCAGGGAGGACAGGCTGAGACACCGCAAGGCCATCATGGTGCTCTGCGAAGAAAGAAGACGGATTAGTGCTGCACAGCAATCTGTGCTCCCTTTTATCATTGCGAAGCGAGCATGACTGGGCATCATTAAACATTAACGTCGAGAGTTTAAACAAGTTGCGTAACTGATAATCAACCTGCACCTCTAGAAATGTTTGTTTTCTTTTCATCGACTTGATCCATGAGGCCGGTTACTACTGCACATTCTTTTACCCACACTTACATGAAAGCAATAATGATACAAGCTAAGCGTTAATAAGATGGTATGCATATACTGTTATTGACATTAATTTACAGCTAAAAAAAATGTCCCCTAATTTTATATATATATATATATATATATATATATATATATAAAATCAGGGATATTTTTTGTGAGCTGTAAATTAATGTCAATAACAGTATATGCACACGTGTGTGTGTGTGTGTATATATATGT
>JAUZST010087821.1:0-45963 GCA_034779995.1 Parotocinclus haroldoi
CCTGAGTAAATAAGAATGTCTTTAGCCTAGACTTAAAGATTTGGAGAGAATCTGAATCTCTGACTAAAGTAGGAAGTAGGTAACGTTTTACATATAATACTGCAGCTTAATAAAACAAATAATGAGAAAAACAACTCGCGGTAATATTTGAAAATCAACAAATCAAGAATTCAGTTCAGTGACGCCGAAATGCATTTTCAGATTATTCAAAATGATGTATAATTATATATAATATACTGTGTCTAACAGGAGTAACGTAAAAACAAATATGTCTAAATAGATTACAATACTAAATAAAACTAAAGCTAATTTAAATAACTGTTATATAACTTTATAACGTTATAATATAGTGTATTTTTATGAATATTATGTATATAAGTGTGCTTTACATGTAACAATACAAAAGTGAAGTTTATTAGTAAAATAGTAATACGTGCTTGAAAAAACTCTAAAACTCATGTTATGTTAAAATAATATGTAATATCAAATATATTTCAGTATATTACATAATATACCGTATATAAAAACCTATTTCTTATTAGCCTATATACTATATATAAAAATATAAATACATTATGCTCTTGGAAAGAAAATACAGCTGAATTTAGTTTGTTTTTGACGATGACCTTTCGTTTCTTATCTGCAGCCGTTTCGTGCGGTCCTCCCCCCGTCGTGGAAAACGCCCTCCTGTTGTCGACCGGCAGCTCTTACCAGAGTAACGTCACCTATATTTGTAACTCGGGGTTAAATCTGATTGGTCCTCAGAGCCTTATCTGTCAGGCTGATGGATCCTGGAGTTCACCCGTCCCAAGCTGCAAAGGTAAAGACTGAAATCCTGGATTATTTATGATTATTTATGTTCATCCGATCCGCTTCCTGTAATCGGACGGTCCGTGTCTCAGCTGCTACAGGATGTGAAAGACCTGCCGGAGTCCTAAACGGGAGGATGAAGGAACATAACCTGGTGAGTGGGAAGGCTCTGGAGTTCTTCTGTGATAAGGGCTACACCCTGCAGGGTGAGGGCGTGGTCATCTGCTCCGGGAACGGTTCCTGGACTTCGGGATTTCCCACCTGTGCACGTAAGACGTCTCTCTGCTAAAGCTACGTTCATATTTAGAGCTTAAATTATAAAGCACATCGCCGTTTTTCTTCCTGTAGCCAAACCATGCCCTCCTCCTCCCGGCTGGACGGGAAACGGCATGACCACTGGGCACTTTCTGGTGGGTCAGACCCTGCCAGTCACGTGCCCAAAAGGTCAGCAAGTCAAAGGTCAACCAGGGCAAGGTACCGCCTCCATAACCTGCAGGAACGACCAGAGCTGGAGTCCGATCAGTTCAGTCTGTGAGAGTAAGTAAACATTGACCAGAAGAGACGGTTCCTGTTCCTGTTCCTGTTCCTGTTCCTGATGCTAACCCTAAAAACATATTCATACAGTATATTACACTCCCAAAACATCCACACATTAGGGTTATGTTTATGGTTCAAATGTAGTTTCATTTCATGTATGAGGCGAATTAAACACTGGTTTGTAAGATTCTACACTCATTTATTTAAAGAACACGTCCTATATATAAATAATATTTAAATGAATGTATGTACGACTAATTATGATGGGAAAATTAATTATTAGATATTAAATAACACTTTTAAACACTGTATGTTCTTAAAGAAAGAAGCGGGAAGTTGAAGTACTTGCTAAGTAATATACTAATACTAATGTACTAATATAAATGTATGAGCATTTGTAGTCGAATAGGAGCTAAAGTTATTCCTTTTTAAACACAAAGCAGTGAAATTTAAGTTTTACGTTCTGAGTTTTGAGTTTGTAACTAATTGTTTCATTTTTTATGATTTTGGCCATTTGAAGTATGTGATCCGTTCGATTTAGGTATTAGTTTATTAGACTTTATGTACTTCAAGAGATGAAATTAAAACACTAACAGTGTTAAATAAAACTCATTAAACTGTAAGCCACATGATAATAATAATGAGTTATATCTTCATTAAAATATAAGTATATAGCTAGACTTTTTAAATCTATTGGTCAGTATAAGCCATGTACACACATACACACACACACACACACACACACACACACACACTCCTTCCAACAATTCTTTATACTGTATGATCTTCCAGAAGAGGGGGTTTTAATTGGAGGGTGAATGGCAGACGTCCCATCTATGTCAGCATGAAGTTGTGTGTGTGTGTGTCTGCCTACAGGACCCTGATGGAGGAGGAGAGGCAGAGAGAGGCAGCCCAGGCAATAGCTTTCGACAGCTCCTCCCTCAAGACTTTCTATGCAAAAGGTAAAGGCCAAAGAGTCAAAACAATGAATCCTTGAGCAGGCAGCCTGCCATAAAAATTCAAAGGATCATTACAGTTTTTCTGCAAAATAAATCATTAGAATGAAGGGCTTAAAAGGATTAAAACGATGCTTGATTTGAAGCCAAGGTACAAAAGCAAGTCCAGCCTCCAGAGTTGCAATATAGCATAGCATATAGTGAAGGATTGGGGGGGGGGGTCTTTTTAAATAAAGTTTAGAAATTAAAACCCTGGTTAAGGACCAACCATTTCTAACTACAATAGCTATGAACATTGTGGATCACTATTTTGGAAAACACACCCGGAACACACACACACAAAGTACAACCCAAACATCCAGTGCCAAGGAACCATATTTGGACATTACAGTGCCAAGAGATACAATGCAACTTCAAAACTAAAATGAAATCCCACCTCTAAAGAGATGGAGAGGCTATGAACCAGTGTGGCACAGCACTGTAAACCAACGAGCTACCAAGTGAGCCACTCTGCATCATATCTCAGCTCTGGTGAGGTGAGGTTTCAGTGTGGCACACACCTGATGCATGCTAGGAATTTTGTGTGATGCCCACAGACAGTAATGAATCCCATTTCTGAGAGGCATATGTGAGGCAGACCAGGTGTGCCCACAAGTCACAGCTGATTCATAACTGAGGTTCTCAATGATGTGTCATGAACAATGTTTTACTTTCCTCCTGTGTGGATAGAAAGACTACCGATTTCACACAGCACTGTTGTATCCCTCAGCCAAATTCAGAGAAACCAGGACTGTGGACGGCAAACCACGTAGTGGTCGTCCAAAGACCGCAATCAACAAAGAAACATCAACAATGGTTTTGGCAGAATTAATGAATAAAACTGTCCATATGAAATTATGAGTTTCTATCTGCATTGCCATTCTGATTTCTAGTTTAGCAGTGTGGTCTGTCATGTTCACAGCATTTCAGTTGTACCTGTTGGACTTGGACATGACGGAGAGGTCTCTCTTTCTGCTGGAGCTGGAACAATACTGCTGACCCCTGAGTTTCATAGTCATCTGATCCAGAATATCCCGCTGAGCTTCTCTGTGGCACTGCCCCTGCATCTGTTCAAACAAACACATACATCAAGATATCAGAATCAGCACAAGAGCAAGATTGTAGATACACTTAGTGCTTTTGTTGATTCGAAATAATTTTGGATCGTAAATGAACAGAAATAGATATAGGACTACTATTCAAAATCCCATTACCTTCATAACTATATATTCAAAACCCAGTCGTCACCATACACAAAGTACCACTGATCAAATGTAATGGGCTTCAGCTATTAGAATCAGAATTAGTGCCGTTCTTTGTGATCTATCGTCACTGTGTATATACGAGTGTCTGACTTGGCAAACCAATGAAAAACACAATTCCGCTGTGCATCTGTGCTTGAGAAAATTGGCTACATTGGGGAAACGGAGATCAGTTATTGCACAAAGTATGTGGAGATGAATCTGCGGCAAGCCAATAAAATTTCCAACAGCTTGCTTTGATTTTTCACTCATTTCTCGACACTGTATGAAGCTCAGCGGTTTGCATTCCTTCCAGAAGGCACGCCGCCTGCTCTGCAGATGCCTCTGGAAAGGTCAAACAATTCCATGAATGCAAACTGCTCCTCAATCAAAGCTACCCTTGATAATAAACAAGCAAATCAACACAAAGATGTGTTGCTTTTCATTCCATTTATTGGGTGGGTATCAAACGCCTGGCTCTGGCGCTTTTCTCATTTGGGAGGTACAAAATGAACGTAACTAGGAGCTCCAAGAAAATTAGTGGCGCAAGTGCGGTGTATTCTCGTCTCCCCCTCGGAGGAATTTGCTTTCATTTGCCTTCATTTTGGATTCACTCAGCTTGCTCGCTGATGCCATGTCAGGATCCTAATTACTCAATCCCGCCGGAGCTGCTTACACACACAATAATGACTAATGCCTGCCACAGACAAAAGCAATTTCGACACGGCCACCTTGAGTGCAAAGACAGTCCGGCCCAGCGTGGAGCTCTGACTTGGAGTGCAGCATGTGCATCTGATCCATTCTCACTTTTCTCTGTGAAGAGTTTGAAAATCAAAAGCAATCCTCCTCGCCCTGATCAGGCACAATTACCCTTCACTTCAGCTTTAAAAACTGCAGCTGAAACAGAATAGAAATCTATAAATGTATATGACGGACCTGCAGGATAATACCGTTCCTTTGGGTGGGTGGGAGAAACATCAATAGTGTAATATACAGCAACATTTATTACAGCTCTTGCACTTGAAAGAAAAATTGGTCTATTGATAAAGCCATTGGCCTTCCTACTGTACATTACATACATATGCCTTCCTATGAAATGCTTTACCTTGTATGAACGAGAATGGAGAAAGTAACTACTAAACCCTTAACTTTAACAATTTTAATACTGTAAAAAATGTAAATAAAAAATGAACCATTTGTTACATTTTACCATTGGACCCTCAGAGGGTCTTCTGTAGAAACCATTGTTAATGTCTAAAACTGGACATCCTATCATAAGGGAGCCTGTTTAGAAACATACTGCATAGCCAAATATTTAGAGACATGCAAAAATGAGATCCATAAATATGGGTGTTAACATGGAGTTTGGCCCTCATATGGTACTTTAACACCCTACTTCACTCTTCTTTCCGCTGGACAAAACAGTCAGCCACCAACTTGTACCCCTGGCTCACAGTTCTGTTTTCTCTCAACGGTGTCTGACTGAGCTATAGTCATGGTTCTGAACAAGCCAGTCAAGCTCTTCATCAAAGTTGGCAAACTGTTTCTTTACATTAGAATACAATTTCTGTAAATTCTATCCCTGTATGTTTCATCTTATGGGCCCTTTAACAGTGTGTGTGGCGGAATGTGACACTGATTAGAAGGTGTATTTACATACTTTTAGCTATATCGTATAGCTAGGACTGTACCAATCCAATACTAAGTACTGGAATCAGGGTTAAGACTACCTAAAATACAGACTAATATCAGATGCATATTTATAGACTGATACACAGAAAATATGTTGCTGTTGAGGTTTTGCTTGTACAGAGGGAGTTTTTAGGAATATACGTCTTGACAAAATATAGTCAGCCCATACTCAGTGCTTTAATATCATTGTGATATCTAAGATGACAAAATGGACCAGGGATACACCAATACACTGCTCACAAAAATTTTAAACGAGAGCATTTTATTTTATTTCATTAAACAAGAACATCGGAAAAGCAAATGAAAAGTCTAAAAGTTGTTCGATTACGCAAATGAGATGCAAACTCATGGCTCACTTACCGTGATTGAGTAGCAAGTGACATATTCATGGGGGTGAACAGAAGCATGTCAAACTGAATGAGAGTGCCACACATTGACTGTTCAGTAGTGTATGGTCACCCAAGACTGCCAAAACACACTGACAGAGAGGGGGCATAGATTGTCCAGCAGTTCTTTGAGGATCTTTTTTATATTCATTTTAAAATATCCCCTAATTATTGTGAGCATATAAATGTTATTTCTATGGTTTTCCAATAATATGTGTAATAACATTTTTAAACATAAATAAAGACATATCCTAATAAATGTCTATATCATTATGCTTATAGTGAGAGAAAAGCACACTGGCTGTCTACTGATTTTCCTTTTTCTGATATAATATACAGCATGAACTGGGTAGCAAACAATGAGGTCTGTCCATTAACAAATCCTGGTCAGACTTAATCACCAAGCAGAATAAAAAAATAATCCCTCTGAATCAGTACACTACAGCTGATTCTCCCATGGCCTTCATCTGATCTTTCACTGCGCCCTTTTCAAACAGAATTGCTGAAAACCCTCAAATGTCTTCTGCCGTCAATAACAACTAGCAATGCACAGGAGTCAGTATAAATGTATATCATTTGAATTGTGCTCCTAATGTGTGAGTTACTCTCCCTTCCAACATATTAAAACAGCCAGGACAATCCATTTATTCAATCCATTTTGCTGTAACATTTGGGTATAACGTTAAAAGACAAATATGAGCCAAAATAGCAATAATTCAGCTTTTATTTCCAGGTATTTACATCTAGATCTGATACACAGTTCAGAAGTTAGCACATTTTATCCTAACCCATCTATTTTTCTTGTGAGCAAAATTAATGGAATATGTGGCTGTGAGGTGTGTTTTGTTGACCACCAAGGCTGCAAAGAACGCCTGGAAAAACATCCCAAAATAAGAATGCAAGGTTTAAGGATGTCAGTGGGTCACAGCTTTAATGCAGTTCTTGCAAGCAAAGGATTTGCAACTAAATGCAAGTCTTATTCATTTGAATCGATTTTAAGTTTATCTGTTCCAAAATCTTTACTCACAAGACTAATGGTGGACTCAGATAAAATGTGCTTAATTTTTTTTAACTGTGTGTCAGATCCATGTAAATATCTGGAAATAAAATCTGAAATGCTTTTCTTTTATCTCATATTCATCTTTTATTGTCAAACCCAAATGTTTTCAGCCTACAGCAAAAATAAAACCGTTCCAGTACTTTTGGAGGGGAGTGTATGATAGTTTGCTCAAAAGTCTCTAAATAAAGTCATTTTAGTCTCCTCATTTTAGACTCCTCATGCCAGTCCTAATTTTATGACCCCATTGAAACCTACGTCGCTTTCTATCTGTTGGGATAAAGAGATATCACTCAGATGCTGGGACAGCGCTACAATGACCATCACTTCCTTTTCTCTGACTTCATAGACTGCTTTAATTACAATACTCCTTTACACATAGTAGGCCAGGAGGAAAGTAAATCTAGGCTAAACTTGAATAATTTATATACCTGGCTCTAAACAGTGATGGCAGTTACAGCAGTTGTTCTTCAACTATTGTCAATATTTGTGGGGATATTGGATGTTCTTACAGTGGGTAAAGTTCAAAGCATGGTGAGAAAGTTCCCTTCTACCTAGGAATGAAATTGATTCCTATAAACCTCATGATGAATAACAAACATATAATGTCTTCAACACTAGTGCCTGTAGCAAATCCTGTGATTACAATGATGTACCATAAATTATCATGTGGCCTGAGAAAATTAAATTAAAGGCAAATAGAAATGAAGCAGGATGCTGCACATATAAATACATACAAAGCACTTTAGATGGCTAGGGTTAGTAAAAGTCAAAATGATGAGTCAATAAAGATAACTGACATATTAATGGACAAAACTGCATGACATGCATAGTATTTTTTACTAATTCACCACAGGCCAGGCAAGTCATTGAAATGGCAGTCATTGATCTTTCAAGCAGAGCACAAGACTATAACATTAAAATCACCCGTGAAAGATTGAGAAGAAACGAGGAAACCTTAGAGTATGGCAGTTATAATGCAAATGGGGTAATCACGTCAAAGGAAGCATTTGGGGAACTATACAAATTAACAAGGAAAAGTATGTGGCTCTGGTGAGCAATAGCGACAGCGAGAATGGCAGCACAGGGGGTTGTGGCTTCTCTGTAAACTGGATATTTAAGCAATGTGGCCAAACACATGGTTTGTTTATTTCTTTATCATCTTCTCAGAATGCATGGAGCATCATGGCAAGATTGAAAACAGTAGGAAGTCTTGTGTTGCTCTCCCCCCCTCCAACTCTGGTGTTCCAACCAGCCTGAACATACATTGGCCTGTTTGAAATGTCTCCCATCAGACTCGTCCTGATGTTCCAAGGCGGTATCGGAGCGCGGCGCAATGCAGGCATGCTCTGAAAATCAATTCAGCCAGGAGTTGTGTGTGTTCGTGCCAGTAGTCATAAACGAGCAAGAGTTCTATCAAAGCAGCTCATAAACTCACATGTACCATAGAAAACCTTCAGCTCCACAAAACTCAATACAAGACTTGCAAGGACTTTCTTTAAAAAAATAAAACTGGTTCTGCTGAGGATGTAATTCATTTCAGTAAACAGAAAGGAAACAAGTTACATTTTTGTCCAACATCAGTTCAATTCTGTGTTCTGAGCGTTTCCTACTTGGTAACACAGAGAGATTGGGTCTTGACATTCGCTTAAAAATTACTACTTTCCAAATCACTTAGAGTAGCTACTGGTTTAATATGATGTATCGTCTTCAGGCATGAATCATATGACTTTACGGGCCAAAATAATAGCTGTTATTACATAGCTGTTAGACAGAAGTTCCTCTTAGTCCTTCATGCTTATCAGGCTGCCGCAGCTAAACAGGCGTTGATATAACCATATTCATAAGCAGTTGTTTGGCTGCTTCATCAAATTTGATTATATGAGCAGTTAAAACTGAAGGCCATATTTCTGCAGCTATCTATACTGCCCACAAAACGGCACACTGTCAAGCCAGAGGATTGTTTCAGAGCCGTGTGCACGATGACACAATGCATGTCTACCCGAGATTTATTAAACAGTAATTTGCGTTTTGTGTCACTGCTGACAAATGTTCTACATGCTTATTTTTAGGGTGTATTAAACAATCCCTCAGAGCAAACAACTAAGTATGAAATTAGATTGCATTCTTTGAAATGCCTTACAACAAACCTCTTCCATTCGACTGGAGCAAAACAACATGAAGAATGCGTTTGACCTTGACATTAAAGCATGAGGCAGTTCCTCAGCCCGAGTGGAACAAGAGATCAGTGATTTACCTGCTGTGCTCCTTCTCCTTTAAGAAATATCTAAGGCCGTTTGAAAGCCTTACCTGCTGCAACATTTATCAGGGCGTGAAATTAGCAATTGCTAGGAGCTAAATTGCTGCCTCTTATTTAACGTTGTTGCTGAAAGGTGACATTTAATCGCTGATCCATGTTTCCAAAGTCTAAACACCTGGAGACCCACGAGGAGGAAGAGACAAGGAGGACTGAGGCGGACTTCACATTATAGATTAGATGGGTGAGGGGTTGGGATCGATCGTGTGATCATCATTTTCAATCTAATACTGACTAGCATCACTTAAATATGTGTTGGCTTGCTGAGCTCGGTCATGCATGCTGAGCAATCAGACTGGGTGTGTGGCAAGAATGTCAAAATGAATACACTTTATCAGATTTTCAATACTAGAGGGATTCTTGTGATATAACATACGAGTTAGTGACTTCAAACCAGCATTCAGACTCTCTCCTAATGTCCAAAGACACCACCGTTTTCTCCTTCCTTTTCAATTTCTTAAAAGAAAGCTGAAATAAAACAAATTCATCAGGGGAAACGACTTCAGAGCGACTTGCTTCAAAAATCCCCTGACTTCAATTCTGCTCTGCATTTCAACAAAGCTAGATGGTATGCACCAATCGGCTTAGATGAAGATATTTTGAACACCGAGCCAAGCGCTTCAGGCAGGTGCTACATGAGAATCCATTAATATAGGTAATTAACATTAGCCACCATTTTAATTAACATGCAAACTAATTAAGAAATAATTAAGCAACATAAAAATCTGATCCTAACTCTAAATCAGAGGATGCTTGCTACCTCTGTGCACCTGCTTTGGGTGTCGAGGAGCAGAAAGTTGATTTATTGAGGTGGGGACGCAACTTAAAAGCAGGTCGCATTTCAAAGTGGGTTAAGGAAAAATAGTAAACAGGCTCATAGATAGCACTGTGTTATACTCATTTGGCTAGAGTTCTGGCAGAACATAATTTGCAACACTGGGCCTGTGTAACCGCAGAATTGCACAGCAGAGGTGTGAGAAGGTGAAATTTTATATAATTATAGGTGAGGGGGGTATTTGGGTAGTAGGGGACAAATGGGGACATGTCATACACATACAGCAGTAACTAGTAACACAAAAATATATTCAGGTTGAATGAAGGACTTCTGGATCCGCAGTGTTGGTTGGCTTGTGTGACCAGCTTTCCAGAAGAAGCAAAACACACTGCACAGTGCAACAAAAACAATAATAATAGGAACATGTAATAATTATTAAGTGAAATATGGTAATTAGAATACTACATAATTTACATTGGGCAACGCTGTACAGTGGTGTTACAATTTTGAGACTGTTTACAGTTACTGCATCCAGAGTTAAAATATGATTTTTATTTCCTAGTACAATTGATTTAAATTTTTAAGACCTCGGCAGCCAAAGCAAAAGGACGTTGCTTAGATGGACATTAAACGGTGCATAACCTGTACTGTAAACTGGACTATTAGCCCATATGGAACTGAAGTGTGCAAACAATTTAAGACACATACTTAAATGGCTTTTCTCATTTCTGTGTGACAGCATTACACAGAGAAACTAGACTAAATATATGGCTTAACAACATGCCTGGTACACAAGATAACAGCCTACACATGCTGTTTCTAATTAAAGTACCTAAAGACATAAATAATTTCCATGAAAAAGGTATTGTTCTTGTAATCGCTGTTGTGTTTCTTTGTGTTTACTAGATTATTCAAAAGTAGTGAATGAATCCACTCATATGGCTGCATAGTGTTTTAAAATGTACCCATTTTCTTGTGATTAATGTGAGTAGAGCAATAAATGCATTTGACAGCACAAATATATACAGCATAAGATATGCAGACCAAGATGATAGAAGCAGATGTTTTAAATCCTATAATTTGTGAGGTTGGGCCTCCATGGATCTAGCCTCAGAATTTAAGAATTTGGAGAGCAAGCCACCACATTGAACTTTTTGTCATGTCCTTCATACCAGGCAAGCAGGTGTAACCATGGACTGGACGGGAGGCCGCTCCACTGTAGGGATGGGTATGGAGTGTTGTTGCACCACAAGGTGATTACACCCTGACTGGCCTAATCTGTGTCTGTATTTGACAACAGGCCATCCCAAACAGGCCAAAGCAGTGGTAATTTTGTGTTGAAGTTGTGCTATTGAAGAAATAATACATTAAGTAACACACATAGAAAACAAAAAAATTTTTTGTGTATATATACAGCCTGTAGCAAATAGCAAATAGCATGTGTCATACTGTTATACATTATGCTTAAATGCAGTTGTTATTTTAGTTCTAACATAAAAATCTGATTCACGTTTAAATGCTCCAGGAAGTATTAATGCTCCACATTTCCTTAAAAAAAAAAAAAGGTGCGAGCATGTTGAACTGCAGGTGTTATAATGACTGTGATATGTCCACATACAGCAGACAAGAAGTAGAATGGCTTGCATGAAATAAGTGCTTCTAAATGCTCCTAGTGGCAATCATGGAAAGAAATTGATTTCAGTAATAAGAGAAAGAAAGCAATTGCTGAGATCGATGCGTGAAGTCGGACGCTGCATGCGGAGCCAAGTTTACTATTTCATTAACAGTAGGACAAAACTCCTGAACCGTTCGCAATGACGAATGCCTGGGACCATTATATGCACATTTCAGGTAAGTGCTTCAGGCCAAGTTAAATTCGATTTCTCTGCCCCATTGTATCTCTATTTATTATTTGTTGTATTTGTTCCAGATGGAGAGAGCTGGGCCAGCCAGCAGAGTATTGTTCCTTCAGCTCCAGAGAACACAACCTGAAAGAAACTTTCTAAGAGAAATCCTGCTCCAACTTCCACGCTCTAAAAGCTTCTACTGCACCCCCCCCCGCGCCACATGCACGCGCACACACATACACACACACACACACACCACACACCATATTATCAATGCCTTATTTCAATTTGAAAACTACCTCAAGCTTAGCACAAGAAACTGACATACCACATCCTTTATTTAATCTAGTGTCTAATAAATGGTTGTTTTATTGTTGCCTCATTATTAGTAATATCAAGGCCAAATACACAATACAGAAATCAACACATGCATATATGTATATATACACACACTCACACATACTCAGTCATATACCACATAGCACCATCTGATGACCTTGGTCTTCATTAGCTGTGGTTATGAGCTGTAAATGGCCTGTCTAAAAACCCCCTGCTCTGTGTGTGTGTGTGTGTGTGTGTGTGTGTGTGTGTGTGTGTGTGTGTGTGTTGCTAAGGCAGGCAGCAGAAGGCAGCCAAGGCAGGAGGAGGGGTTCACGTACTGAGGGGAATCTTAAGCTGAGCTCTGACAGCACCTAAATGGCTCTGACACCTTTGCGCCGCTCTCAGTCATAGCAGCACGCCACCTTCAAAGTTGCTGTCAGGTAAATGACCTTGTATTCCATTAACTGATAATTAAATGGATTTATTCCACTAACGGTTTTAATTAAAATGCTAGAAATATTGATTACCTCTATCATCTCCACTCCCCCCAGATGAAGAAAGGTTTTAGAATTGTTTATTTAGAGAAGGGGAGTGAATTAAATTAGATTGAATCTCTAAGACACCTAAATAACACTTCGCACTTTTTCTGCAGCTCAAGCAGGGGAAAAGGCCCTTACATTTTTGATGTTTGATTAATTATTTTGAAACCCCCTTTTTGCTTTGCTTGATATTTAATTAAAATATCATTTTAAAACCTAATTAAATGTGCCAATTCTATCTGAGAAGCAGAACCTCTGTCAAACACCAAAGACTGCCAGTACAGAAACATATAGTCCATACCAGGACAGTGAGTAGGGGGTTATAGGAAATGAGCTCCAACTGGTTGCTGGGGCGGAACTGGGCTATTGCTATAATGCATATTGGCTTCCATGCTGAACCTAGCGGACAAACTAATTATGCATGAAATCAAATATGGTTTGTGAAGAGGGTTCATATGAGACACAGCAAGTTGCAGAAAGCTAGCACTCAAGACTGTTGCTTGTGCTTTACACAAATTTTGCAGCACCCTTTACAGCTATCCAAGCTATTTTTTTAGTAAATGTAGCTGCAAACCCAGAATCAAATGAGTTGTATTTAATTGAAAGCCATTGCTGATCTATCATTCCAGCGCCTTCCTGAAAACTAGAAAATGAGATCAGTTGTACTCATTTATTCTTCTCACGGGTGGTATGAAAACGTTAATGTGTTGTGGGAAAATTAGCAATAATCACAGGGCATTTTGTGTAATTCCAAGCAATTAAGTGTAATTCAAAGTAAGCTGTCGCATGGACTGAGAGCGGACTGCCTATTGTTGAAAGCGAAATGTTTTTGATAAACTGTGTTTAACATTCTAGGCTGTCTTCCCACCATATAAACAGATGTAGTATATTGACAACCGCAGTGTATTGTCAGCGTAGAGTCAAACAACATAGGAAATCAAAGTCACTCTGACAAATAATGCTTGGCAAAGTCTGATATTGGTTTTTACAGAAAAGTTTGGGAAAGATAACCAGAATGGATGCATTTGATTATAATAATGCAATTTGATTTCTAATAATAAAGTGTGTGTACATTTGGCTAAGTACGACTAAAACACCTATATATATATATATATATATATATACACCTTATATATATATATATAAGGTGTGAAATGTCTCTTGTTCTGTTGTAGCCCATCCGCCTCATGGATAATCTTTTTAATGACTTTTCTGAACAACACTGGTGTAAAGAGTTTTAATTCATGTAGCTGTCCAGTTAATTTGAATAAGTCTGTTAATTTGAATAAGTCATTCTCAGATGTCTATTGAATGTGTTTTGTGTTTCACATATATTTGTTTAATTTAAAAAAATATGTGCATGAAAAAAATCAGGGTATTAGCTGTTTCATAAATGCATAAACCGACCTGTATTAGATCAACATCCATGCCTCAAACAAAGTCACATATATCATATTGTTAAATGTTTGAGGGTGACATGCTCAGAGACTGAAGGGCTTGACCTGTGTCTGAGATTGTGCACTGTGCTGCTGCCAAGAGATTGACTGAAATGGTAACTGTATGACTTAGCAGGTGTACAGATGTCGCTCATGAAGTGCCCAGTATGTTATCCAATCTATGTGTGTGGCAGACACACAGGGATAGCTCTCATCTCTGATTGTAGCAATCTACTAGTGTGATAGATAAATGAGGGGCTCATTTCACTCACTTGCTTGTGTACACAGCCCACTGAAGGAAATTAGATCTAGTAATTATGAGTTCTTAATATCCTTATGATTATAAAGTGTATATTTATGATACACTTCAAAAATGTACAACCCCATATCAGGCGTCGGGACAGTAAGGAAAACGGATACAGTTACACTACTTTGACTGCATTGTCAGATTTCAGAAAGAATGACCCAGATATATTATATGTTTTGTCTGGGCAATTTCATTTCATTTATATATATTATCTATTCCTGCATTGTGGGTTAGTAACACAATCCAAAAAATGTTGAGACGGTAAAGCAATATTTTTTATGTTGCCATCCCATTTCACCACACTTAAATATTAACAAAAAAATATTAACCCATATCATATCATGTTTCATTTCCAGCTTCTCCCAACAGAAGCTTACAGGCAGATGCAGAAAGACAGGGCTAGGTAGACATAATCAGGCACAAAATAGAGAGGCAGAATTGATATCCAAAATACCAGTCCTACAGCACTAACAAGAACAAACAGTATATCAAGTGGGAAATCCAAAACACTATACCATGAACAGAGTCCAGGAGCAGGAAGCATTGATACACAGTAAGCAGTAGCAGAAATGCAGAATAACGCTCGCAATCAAGGTTGTTGATACGGATGATACTTTGCAAGGTTGAGAGTGAAACAGCAGCATTTAAATGCCTTTGTGAAGTTGAAGATAGACCGATCAGGGAGTAGTCGATATCGATCCAGGACAGGGCTGGACACAACTTTCAGTGCAATCAAGACATAAACATGGCCTGCACCCAAAAATAAACAATACACAAAAGCTCTAAGTAGGTTCTGTGCATGCTGCACATTCACATACTGAAAGAGTATACTGCTTTAACGGTTGGGCGGTGCATACTGACTAAAATCTAGTACATACTGGTTAAGTATGAAAGTATGAAACTGGTTTATTACCATTTCTAACGAACTATCTGCACATGCAGCTGAATGCAATTTGGGATTTCTTCCACTCTTGTAGTAACTCATTTTAAGAAAATTGATTGAAAATTGGTTGATATTAAATTAAACCGCTTGATTA
This sequence comes from Parotocinclus haroldoi, assembly GCA_034779995.1. NCBI lineage: Eukaryota > Metazoa > Chordata > Actinopteri > Siluriformes > Loricariidae > Parotocinclus > Parotocinclus haroldoi. Next base: position 15,298 of record JAUZST010087821.1, read on the forward strand.
TTGTGCAGGTGTTTCTTAGGCTGGCCTCAACACAAAACCACTTAAAAATTACTTTTACTTTTACTGTATTGAGAGGTCTGGGTAAGTATCCAGTAAGTATCTGGTGTGGCCACTGTTTGCGTCACATAGTGCTAAAGCCCCAAATGAGCTGCATATAAAAACGGCGAACCCTAGGATCTCTTTGATGAAGGTAGGGTGTTGCCACTCCTGGACTGCCCACATCTTGCTGTCATCCCTGTCAAGTAGATTGATCTATAAAGGTGCCTGGAATGTCGTGTAGGGCATCATTAATATTAAAGTCATGACTAGATTTTTGTAGTGTCCAGCATCAGTCAGGAAACCATCTCCTCTCTTCTCCAATGATCTCTTGAAACTGCACCAGATTGTAGACAATTAAGCGGTTGAGTTTGGAGAAAACTTGGACAGAATGTAATAAGCTCCTGATGTATGGAGCAGAAGGAAGTCTGTCCTCTAGAAGTGAGAGACAGAGACATCCATGGGATTATTGGATGACGATACCTGTACCAGTCCACTGTCACTTCATAACTAGGAGCGCAACTACTAGCCAGGTGGTTTCAAAGTACAATGAACATTGCAGTAGGAAGCCCTGCCAGTGGTCTGGGTCACCACTGTATTTTTCAGGTAGGGCAATAAGACAAAAAGGCTGCTGGGAACTGGATTACATTCCTACATGCCCAGATTGTAGGTGCGGAAAGCTCGGTGGCTGATATGAGAAATGCTGTGGCCTTGACTTCTGCCATTTCCAAAGTAGTTAAATTCTGTCTCATCTAGCAGAAGCCTGGAGGCAGATGCAGAAAGCCGAATACAAGGTGCTTTATAAGACAGTCAAGCAGGTACCAAAGGGCTAGACAGAGTCTATAAACAGTTCAGAATACAAAACCTGGGCAACAGGATATTCAGGCACAAAAGAGCAAGGCAGAATCGATATCCAAATTCCAGTCATTAACCAAAATAAACAGTATATAAATGGAAATCCAAAACACAAAACCATAAAGGCCAGTTCCAGGCATGTCCATACACAGTAAGTAGTAGCAGGAATACAGATTAACGCTCAGAATCAAAGTTGTGCGTGGTGCAGGGACAATGGAATTTCACAAAGATAAGCCTGAAAGAGCAGTGTTTTAATGCCAGTGGCATTAAACTGGCAAATCAGAATGAGGGAGTGGATGATGTGGCATAAGTGGCACCATTATTGGAATTCCAGTGTATTATCTTGCTTGGAAACGACAATGTGATGTAATCCAATGACTGGTTCTATGATAAATGATTGTTTCTGTAATATGGTAAACAGGGAGGAAGCAGAGCTGGAAAAAGACAGAGTGCATTATTTCTGAAAAGCAAGTTTTACAGCGTTTACACATACATCATGTGTCACATACATCAACATTAATCCTGTAAAACTGCACTGAGATGAATAATTTGATAGAAGGATGGTGCTTTCCAGGTTCTGAGTTTATGTCTCAAAGCAAACCTGTGGCACTGACCTGTCAGAGCTCGACAGCACACAATTCCTCTACAGACACAATTCCAGCACAAGCAGATCATAGAGGACGAACACACACCAGCACCAGCACACCCATGGGACATCACGATCTACACTGGAGCTGAACATGAAGCAGCACTGCACTCCTCAAAGAGATCCACCAGACAGGACTTCATGAAACTCTCCTACATTTGTTCAAGGACACGATCACACTCAGTTACAATATCACAGATAAGCCATAAAATACAACAAGTCCACCAGGCAAGGTGCTTGGTGTTCCATCATTTGTAACTGCCATGGTGCCGTAATGAATTTCATCAATTTGAAAAAGCAAAAGCTTCAGCAGGGTGAGATCTAATGGGAAAATGATAACTGTGCATTCACAATGAGTGGAAGTGTCCAAGCTATTATTGCATGGGTCGACAAGCGTTATTGGAAACAGATAAAAGGTGATATATTTTGACAGTAATGTTATAAATGGCTATACATTTGTCATTGTTACTCAGTGTTGGTATTCTCTATTTTGATCTTTAGTTTGGAAAATCTTTATTCGTTAATAATGGAGTAATAAAATGCAATGTGTTTTATCATATGTTTCTTTAAGCCAGGTTTATGAACTCACTATTGGGGTGTGTTAAAATGATTAGCACATGCATGTCCTTTTGGACGTTTCGCTCTAGAAAACGACCAGACAAAAAGATGCTAAACCAGATCAAGAAAAAACAGTTATTGCAAATAGTTTTTTCTTGTTTGTGTGCCACTGTTTCTGCATTCACACTATTCCTAGTCGTGCTGGTTGTCCCTGTCTCGTCACTGTTTCCACTAAGGGCATGCGGGATTGGACTATGGCTCAATATAAAGTTGTTCGTTTCAGTCAGTGTGTGACACTTGTCGATTTCCTGTCAAGTCAGGTATCAAATAAGAGTGCAATTTTAATGTGCGACTGAACAGACTACGCAAACTGTTCATTAGCATATTACACTAGATACACGAAGAACAATTGAGCAAGTCTCATCCAGAAGAGAATGATCTCCCAATTGTATTGTAGTTCCTCTCACGTTTTCTTTCTTATTAGTCTTGCTGGGATTTCCTTTTGCCACTATTGCATCTAGTTTGCCCATTTCGAGTCTAGACTCAGCTTTTGTAAAGCTGCTTTGAGGCAATGTCTACTAAAAAAGAGCTATATAAATAAACTGCGCTTCAACACAGCAAAGAATGTTGAAAACATTAATGTAAATCAGGGTTTAGATGTGCTACTCATCTCAATGTACAGACTGAGGCTGTCACGCAGACACCCTGGGCTGACAAGAAAAGAGAATTCTCACAATAACAACTTAACAGAATATAGTGGGATGTATGCAAATGTGGAAAAAAGGAAATCTTCCTGTACTACACAAAGTTCAACTATACACCACAGCATATGTATTTGGACAGTAAGGCCAAGCCTTTTATTTTTGCTGTAGAGTGAAATCATTTGGCTTTGACATTAAAAGATGAATATGAGACAAAAGGGCAACATTTCAGCTTGATTTCCAGGTACTTGTATCTGGACCTGATACACAATTCAAAAGATGCACCTTTTGTCTGAACCTACCTATTATTCCTGTGAGCAAAATTGGAATATATAAACATATAATAGATTCAACTCAATAACACTTAATATTTGATTGCAAATCCTTTAGTTGCAAATACAAGAACTGCAATAAGCCTATGAGCCGCTAACATCACTAAACTTTTGCATTCTTCTTTTGGGATGTTTTTCCAGACTTTCATTGCAGCCTCTTTCAGTTGGTGTTTGTTTTGGGTGGTACTCCCTTTAGCCTGCTATTTAGCAGGTAAAATGCATGCTCTATCGGGGTTGAGTCTGGAGATGGCCTAAGCCAGTCCAAAACCTTCCACATCTTACCCTTAATGAACTCCTTTGTACTTTTGGCAGTGTGTCTATGGTAATTATCTTGTTGCATAATGTGACAGAACTACAACGTACAGGGGGCAGTACATACTAGCGTAGTATGCAACAGTGTAGTGTGCCCTTTTGAATATAGCCAGTTCCTCAAGGCCAAATGTAGTATCCAGTCCCACATATTTACCTAGAACAACATTGCATTAAAATAAATTTAGTTTTTATAATGACCTTCTATATGGAAATTGTTAAAATAGTTTAAAGTATGTTAATAGTAAATAGTGAGTTAGTAAGTCCATTCTTGACTTGTGTATTTACAGCATTTAATCAATGCCTTTGTGTTAAGCAACTTACAACTGATAGAACCTTACATATTATAATATCACAATCCAAGCACTGAAGAATAAGGGCCTTGTTAAAATTGCCCAATAGTGGAAGTTATGGACTCTAAATCATTTGGTAAATAGTTCTGTTCCTTACCAGCTTAGCCACTACTGCACTCTTGCATCCAAGTCACCATATCTGTGCATCAGATTAGTACCTGCTATTATTTTTTATCAATCTAAATACACAAAAACACTATTATCGGCATGCCTGTTTAAATAAAACTGCAACTGAATAGTAAATCTTTTTGCTGACATTCGCCTGTACTTTGCACCAAGTTACAAGAGAAATGTCCATATTATAAATTAATTAAAGACAATCCAGAAGACAAAATGTTAAACACAGCTTTTTAATCCTGTTTGAACTGGTTGGGGTTGTGAAGGAGCAGGGCTCTGAAGAACAAAAAAACATTAAAAGCAGAAGAAATTATTCCCCGAACAAGATGAGAGTCTGTTGCTGACCAAGTAGGGGTCATTGTTGCAGCACCAGGGGATGATTCCCTCATTTGACCCCATCTCCATTAGACATAGTTAATCATGCCTGAAACACAGGGACTCAATCCCAGTTCTCTAGGTGGATACAATATTTTTTTTCCTCGTGTAAAACATGGATTCCACCTTAGAACCTACAAGTGCATGTTTTACACACACTGGCCATTGTGTTTCCAGATATGCATCAGCCACTTATGTGCCTCACTGTGGCCTCATAACTGAACTTACACTGACATCATCCAAAACGGGCCAGGCAAAACAGTCTACTCTAATCACCAGTCCTGATTCTACATAGTATAATCTTTTACCAGTTCCAGCATCTGTCCCTGCTGGCTGTGAATGCTGAAGAGACATAATTATGGCTTATCAAAGAACCACACAGCACAAGATGGGCTTTTTTCCACCATTTACTCCATCTGGGAGATATACATACAGCCAAAGAAGAGAGCTAGCATGTCACTTCCTCTATCTACCCTGAGTGCTTTGGAAATATTTCATGAGTGGGTTTTATTTTTCCCCTTCAGCCTCTTTTGCGTCCTCCTGTTTTGCTTCTCATGCATGGCAGCCAGCGCATGCAGCTTCAGCGCTTTGGCCAGATTTCAGGAGGAAGAGATCCAGAGGGCAGACATTATAATTTTATATCACTTCAAGACAGAATGAGAGAGACAGAATGAGAGAGAGAGAAAGAGAGAGAGAACAGAAGGCTCCTCTGGCAGTGCGCGAGATCTCCGAGGAGGTGATGGGATGCGTTTCGGCGCGTCTCACCTGAGAGGCAATCTTAAATCAGCAGCCGTGATACGGTAATTCCACCGCTCATATTTCATAACATGGATGACAGCTTTATGTTTACCAGATTGGCCATAAGCATTACGGATACAGGCAGAAAAAAACAGGCGAACATTCAGGAGGAAGAACTTCTATTTCGAGCAAAATCTTTGTCCTAGAAGAACCTAGGAAAAACTTTTAACACTGTTGCTGACAAATGTGAGCATGCAGAGTGGCTGAATTTCTCCTAGACAGCTATTTTTCCTAAACAAGCAGCTGCTGGTGTGGGCAGCGAAATGAGTTTATTCACAACTGCATCATGCTCAATTGCTAATCCACTATACACTCTGGTCCACTGACTACAGTGTATCTCTAACACCTCCAATATTAATAATATACCAGCAATCCTTTCAGATGGTCCTCTTTCCTCCTGAAGCCTTGTTAAATATTCATTGACAATTATTCTACGCTGACTGAAGGCTAAGTGTTCACAGAGAGAGTGAGAGAGAGAGAGAGAGAGAGAGAGAGAGAGAGAGAGAGAGAAAGAAAGAGAGAGAGAAAGAGCAATGCAGATATTGATGTCCCCCCTCCCATCCACTACCTGCAGATCCAATCATACAAACACTCTAATTTTCTCTCTCCCTCTCTCTCACACACACGCACGCATGCACACACATGCACACTAATTTTTTTCTCTCTGTTTCTTTCTCACACACACACAGATGACCAAACAGCCAGTAAGCAAAAGAGCTACTTTTTTCAACCATTAGTAAATGAACAAACAAGTCCATGACGTGTGCCACAAACCCTGACATAAAGATGACATATGTGCTGGTCTAGTGGTTAAGATACTGTACTATGGAGCAGAAGGTCCAGGGTTCAAATCCCACCTCTGCCACGTTGGGTCCCTGAGTAAGGCCTTTAACTCACAATTGCTTGGATTGTAAGACTGTATTAAATGTAAGTCGCTCTGGATAAGGACATCTCCTAAAATAATGTAAATGTAAATATGTGATCTAATGATAGATATGGATGCCAGTAATATGAACCACAAGTTAAACAACATATACATAACATTTGAGCCAGAGTTTCCAAGACAAAGTGAGTATATACACTCATTGACATACCCAGATAGAAATGTTGGATTGCTCAGTTATGAGGCATGCAGATATGCACATGATTACAGGGATGGTCTGATTAGACTAATTAGACGGGTCTCGCCACAAGAGGTCAAAAAAGTGTGTAATAACTTTAATAAAAGTGTCTATAAAAAGGCTCTCAGAGGCTGTTTTATGAGGCTGCTTTAAGACCTTTTGGTGAGATATTGTTGACTACTAAACATGCCTCTATGACACACTTCAAGACATTTTGCCTTGCTGACAGACTCTGAGAGGGGGACATTTCAATAAATTGTGCACAGGCTATGGATGACCCAGACAGACCTGCAGTAGAGAGAATACTTTAATCTGTCAACAAATGCAAGCACCTCCCACAGATTCATTTTCCACCATCCAGACACAAGTGGAACCTTCAGTAGACTCCTCTGTCTCTGACCATTCCAGGTGCTTAGCAGAAAGAAATTTGTTGTCACAGTACCCATTATGTATCCTACCATTGATAGCCAGTCACTGTCGCCTTCATTTGCAGTAGTGTTGTGAATGAGCAACCTGGACTGGGACAGTATTGTCTTTAGCGATGAATCCAGGTTTCTGTTTGTGATCCAATGCTGGTCTGGTTCAAGTATGGAGGCCTTCATTCCTGAATTTGCTGTGAAGCAGTGCGATAGTGGTAGCCTAGCTTTTAAGGTACTGTAGGGTTTAAATCCCACGTCTGCCAAGCTGCCACAGTTGAGTTTTTGAGCAAGACCTTTAACCCACAACTGCTTGGATTGTCAAGAGTGTAGCAATTGTAAATCGCTCTGGATAAGGGCATCTGTTAAATGCCATAAATGTACATGAAGCAACACACTGTCCCAACTGCTGGTGTGATGGTTTGGGAATCCATCCCATACGACAGTCAGTCACCCCACTAGTGAAAGGAAGAACGCTAACAACTCAGCGATATGTGCAGGACATGTTGCCTATCATGGCAGGGCTTCCAACTGGCTTTTTCAATAGGACAATGCTCAATAAAACACAGCAACAATTTCCCAGGAATGTTTCTAGCAGATTGCAACAATTCTTTGCCCTGTCTGATCATCACATTTATCTAAATTCAACCATTTATGGAACCAGCTGGGAGACCAGCATCAGCAAACTATTAGTGTGGAAGACCTACAGGCCCAGCAATAGGCAAATGTTTCATAGAAGCACTTTTAGCAGTCAGTGATCTCTCACCATGATGTACACCTCCCAAAAGTAGCCACTGAGAGCCTTTTTATAGGTTAAGGGGGAATGAGTGTGTTAAGACTCAAGATTAACAATGTACACTAGTATGTATGTGTGTTTATTATCTGCTGTATGAATGTAATCGTATATGAAACGTCATTGAAGGTAAAGATTACATCTAATTTAGATAAAGCTTAGTATAATTATAATCATCAATATTACAATGATAATTATTATTATATAGTTTCTTATGACATAGTTTCTTCTTACTTGCATATCAGCAGTTCAGCAGTACAATGATTTGAGCTCTTCTAGTTGAAAGAAATTTGAAACACAAGTCCTAGTCTTTGCTTGAACATAATATATCATTTAACACTGTTATTCCAATGGAGATTGTTATAATTGGGCAGACACTGACTTAATTACTTATTACTTGTTTGTTAAAACACTTCAAACATAACAGGCAAGATCACCATAGCACATATCAAAAACTGTGCAAAACAGACATACCTGGCTCTTTAAAGATAATGATTCTGTTTTGGCATTACTACAGTTAACCTGGGTGCGTACAATAACACTACACATACATATCACAGCAGAGTTATCAGATTAGTCTTTATCAAATTCACTAAGCATTTGCAGGCATTGCATGTGGATAACACTGTATCCACAAAGGAAATCAAAGTAATAGTTATGCCTATACACAGAAGCACTCCAATTCAAATAATTATTGCATAAAGTGTTCTGTGCTTCTTTGCTCGGCAGCAAGTTTGGATCTGAATGCTAAGTGCAGGATATGAATGAAAATATAACATATGGTTTAGATTCTTCAGCATTTCTAACAGGAGGACAACAAAATAAAAACATGAGAGGGATAATATCAGAGCAGACCTTGAGTGAAGGTAGAACTTTTTGGATTAATGAAAGCAAAATTACAGTGACCTAGTTAATCACTTCATGAATGCTAAAACGTGAAATGCCAAAAAATAGACAAAGAAAACTAAAAATATTAATGTCCCAGGCATTTCACATCACCCATGAAGCAAACAAAGGGAGATGTTTATGAGAAGCATGTCACATTCTTTCTTTAATGTTCCACCATTCATTTTGTACTCACTAACAATATTAATTTCAAAACACATACATCTAATTTAAAAAAAATAACATGCATTAAACCCTGTCTGCATATTAATTCATATCATTTGTGTGATTAAATATTTGAAACTGTCTGCAAAACCCAGGCACTATTAACTTTTTCATAAAACATTCATTTCAATTGTCAAACTGCCATTGGCAAAAAACACTTAGAGAGGTATGTCAACATTAAATCATTTTATAAATTACAGCTGCAGTGCCTTTGCATGCTAATACAACCAAAGAGAACTAGAACAAATTACTACCTTTTTGGATCCATGGTTGTATTTCATTTTTCACTTAGGTCTCAAGAAACATTTTAGCAGAGCATAAAGATGAACAGGATGCCTGTCAGTATTAAGCAAAACTACTGTTGAACAAGTTTTCTAATTTAGAGGGATTCAAAAATTAAACTTGTGTATGATCTGATACGTGCAGCTAGTTACTTGATATTGTCATATTGTTGCTTAGTAAATGTATTGTAAGATTGTTCTGCAATATTTCTAACACATAAACGTCTAATTTCACTGGCAATTCTGAAAGCCCAAGAAATTTTCAAACCTATAAAAGTCTGAGCACAGCTCACTCCCCATAACCATCCAATTTGTAGCATGTCAAACTTATAACTCTGCAAAACTCTGCCTAAATACGCATCAAAGTCTAAAAATGTCCAATCTGAATTCCCAAAGTTGGCACTAAAGTAAGATTTAAAGCAAACCTGACCATGAAAGCGAGATGAACCTGCACGCTGGCACATAAATTGGGACGCCAGTGCAGTCCTCTGACTCTGAGTGCCACCCTGTGTAATTTCATTTTCACTAGCAATAACCCCGGGTCACTTTTTAAGCATGGTGACTTTGATATACCTAAGACTCCTTCCATATGCATGATGCGCCTGTGTGCTGCGACACGGATGCTGTTAACATATGCCAGGGAGTCGCGTGGCGATGGCTGAGGTGCCTCCAGCCCGCTCTTCCTTCTACTGCTCCAGACTCAGCCAGAGAGAGGGGTGAAATGGCGGCCCTGGGGCAGACAAGCTGTCTCCAAGCAGCCTCTGATAAGCACCCTGCCTGCCTTTTACATATACGCATCCATATGACAGGGAAGGAATATGCCACAGACACCTGGCAGGAACTGAGCACGCAACGCTGATACGTAGAATGCTCCGAGCCATATGTGAGGTCCACGACATGCTGTGCAGGTCGTCGACACTCTGATAAACCCGGAGGCCAGAGATACATCTAGAAAAGCTTAAGCAGATATTATATATGTAAATATAGCAGTAAATGTTGGAGTGTCATGGCTAGGTTGTTAACCTTAGGACGGTCCTGACAAGTTAGTTACAGGATAAGATTGGCCTCACTGGTCTGCATTTACAGTGGGAGGCAAAAGTCTGAGGCCACCAATGAAAATACTTCGATTTTGCATTTTTATTTAATTGTTTTTTCATTACAAATTATATATTCTGCATAGGGTGGCATGGGTTCATGCTGTTGCCTTACAGTGGCCCAACCACAGCCTATGTGGAGATTGCATATTGTCACTGTTCCAGTGGTTTCATCCCATATGCCAAAGACATGATCTTCTTAAGAAGTTGTTGCAAAGCTTTAAGTTTTTGGTCATTATCCCACTGCAATATGAATCCTAAACAACCGTAACAGTTAGAGTTGTAGTATTTGAGACTTATAAACATAAATGAGCAGTCTTGCGGTCTCAAACTCATTCACCTGGCCTCTTCTCAGTGTCGAGGTAAGGTGGACTAAGGTGGAATTATTATCAAGACCAGCCAAGTCCAATGTATCTGTCTGAGGCAACATTAATTATAAACTGAACTTTCTTCTATCACTATTGAATGTCAACAATTCATTCAAACTGAATAAATCCTACAATACTCCTACACAAATTGGGGGATATTTAATCATGAGATATTTAATTCTGAATTATTCCCAATTCCAGCAGTATATAATTAAGCCCCAGATTAAAGGCTGGATAACAGGGAAAAATAAGTTACTGCTCATCTCATTCAGTATTTTAATCTGTGAACACTTTTATTTATTATTAATAATTACAATTACCTTATATTATATTACATAATCCATATTGAATGTAGAGTGAATTACCTTCTTCTTCTTCTTTTATGATGAAATAAATCTGGTTTTGGCGACTGCTGGCCTAAGGCTTAACTCAGACTTGATGTGTCCCGGTCTTGGTGTGGACTAAAACTAGACTAAATGTTCATAAGGAGGTGAACCACAGAGTTTAAAAATAGCAAAAAAATAGCATATTGGGGATGAGACTAAAAAGCAGATTGCTAATTCTCTAGGGGAGTAAATACGGGTTTCGAGATTATTTTCATAGACATGCAATGGGTTTTTACATGGTACTTGTGCTCAAAGCTGTTATAATTCAACACTGCAATTACTGACTAAAATCTAGTTCACAATACAAAACCGCACAAATAAAAGGCGTCCTTCAAGCTCATCTGTATTTCTTTTATTTCTATATCTGTGGATCTTGGTGATTAATTCAAATTTACCAATTTAGCCAAATAGTGAAAGTCGTAGTACACTTTCTCTCTCTCCCAATTTTCCCTGCAACATAATTAGAAGCGAACAATTTAAGTAGACAGCATTTACCATTTGACCAATATCCAGCCTTGCTCCGTCTTTATGGTCTCCCAGAAAATAATTCTGATCGTGCAACGTAACACAAAATTGTGGATCAGAGCATATGCTGAGAGCAATAATAACAAAGCATTATTGCTGTCAGGAGAGATGCGCCCCGCTTTGCACACACCTTAATGGCATTCTGGGGAAAGGATTCATGTCTGGGCAGCACGTATATTACTTTGAGGACAGCCAGCATTGCTCATCTGTGTGCCATTTTTTAAAGAAAGCAAATTAATGACCACATGTGGCACCTGTTGTAATGTGGCATTAGAAATTAATGGCAAGCAGGGCTCGTTGTTAAAAAGACTGCCTTGACAGCACTTTGCAAATATTGTTAAGTCAGAGAAATGTGGACCTGAGCAAGCATTATAAATTCCCTACACTTCCATCAACAGTGTTAAATGGGCCATAAGGTGGTTTGGGATAGGCACTTTTGAGGATTTTCATCAACATTTGACCTATGTGCATATACAAGCCTGCATATATCCAATAAACAAAGAAGAAAGTACAAAGTCTGACCTTGACCTAAAGCAAAGTAAACACAGACAGCAGCTCTAACAAAATATGTATTATAAAGGTCAGTTATCTAACTGTGGGCGAAGGTTAAAGGCATTCTGGGATGGGATAAAGGATGATCCTGCACATCAGATTGAATTCTATATTAAAACATAGCAAGTTTTGAGAAGATGTGACACAAGACATCTGCTGAGATCAGTGGTACAATGGCGACACACATTACCACTGGCCTTGACCCCTGCTCCCACCTCTCCCTTTTCTAAAGGCGGCATCACAGTCCCATTCTACTGGGAGAGATTTGTGGCTCCTTGGGTGACCTTCCCCCACTCCTTTGGCCTGCCTCTAATTAGGCGATGCATCTGATCATCATTAACAGCTCGGAGATAATGAATCACTTGCTGCTTTCTCTCTGTTAATTTGCTATAACCAAGCGGCTAATGGCTGTCAACGCTGACTGATCACACTGATTGTGGTGACTTCTAATTGCAACAAAACAATTTAAAAGCACCTTGGTTAGTTGTCTCCCACAATAGGGAAGAATGATTCAAGCTACCTGACCACCAATAACCAATAAAGTGCTGGAAAAGAAGAGATGAGTAGATATGGACACAGAGAGCAAGAGTAGCATGGCAAAATACATTCACAATCTACCAAAGATTGCGAGCACTGATGAAGGATTAGAGGATGACTTGCACAACAACAGATGAGCTACTACATCAACAAGGAGAAGCAACATTTTAGATGTGTCAGAGTGTACAGTGGGTAAAAATTTAAAAACTGCAGTGACTGATTCAATTATAATCGGCAAAACACACCAATACACCACCACCACGTGTCACAGCAACGCTAAGAATGAAACACCGCAAAAACAGTACCTGATCTGTGGTGGTCCTGACCATTAGAGTACACAGTAAAGGGGACTAATGAGGTATGTGGAAGGACTACACTCTGTAATTATGAAACTTCAAAGCGCTTCTATATTGTACTTGGTACAGATCAAATGGACAGTAATTGTAGAGGCAAGGAGGTGTATCGCTTAGTGTATCATATACAAGTAAAAGCTTTTTTTTACTAACAAGTAAATACTAAATTTTGCCTTTCTATATCCTGAATACTTAACAGCTATTTTAAGTATATTCCTCAGCTACTGCCATGACATGATGACAAATTACTTTCAACATACCAAAAACTGGAAACACGATAGGAAACTGTTACCGTGACTGTTGTAACTGACAGACCACAGTGTTTCCCCAGATGGGCTATCCGGAGTATCAGCACTCTTTGTGATTGGAGCTGGGACTGTTTGTGTCACGTAATGCTCACGTTTTAGATCAGACAAGATTCTATTTTTAAATAGAATCTTGTCTGATCTAAAACGTTTGCAGTTGGTATTCAGTTAAAAGACTCATCTTGACCTAGCCTTTTTCCCAACATGGAATATTGTCATTTGAAGGTAAATTAATTGTTGGTAGAACATTGATAAAATAAATAAGCTTCTCAACACTGAATGAAAAGCAAACCTGATATAATTTAGGACTAATGACAGTGATAATAATACCTGTAAAAATAAATGAAATAAAGCACTGCTTTTTAAAACATGGGGGAATTTGATAGCGCAATGTACACCGGACTATTGGCTAGAAGGTCCTGGGGTTCAAGTCCCAGTATTGCCAAGATGCCACAGTTCGAACCTTGAGCAAGGTACACTCTCAATTGTTTGACTTGCATCAGTCATTGGGCATGGCCAACTGTTAAACACTACAAAATTTAAAAGTGAAGAAAAACAATCAATATTCGAAAAGCTAAGTGTCATATTGGAAAAAGCAAAAATGAGGTACACTCATATAATTAACTGTACACTGCTCACAAAAATTAGAATTAAAACATCCCTTATTTAATTTTTGTGAACTGTGTATTTTGGCTAACAGCAAACTGGCTGAACCTGGCTATATTTCCTACTCTTTATACAGGAATTACTGCGAAACTACATAAGACTCATTTGCAAATATAACATGACCTTGAATTTTAATTTAATTTCCAGAAACACTTTTGCCCAGTATGCTATTCAAGGAGAATTAATGAATTGACTGGTATAAGAAAAGATTTCAATATATAATTAGCTGTGAGTAACAAACTGGAGGCCTAAGTCATCACAGACCAGACTGCCTAAGTAACACCAATTGGGCATAAATACATTTATAAAATAGAACATACGACTGATAATACACTCATCAGAAAAGTGTTTTATGATTTTAATATAGAGTAATAGCAATACTATATCAGTCAACCTTGCTTAGATTCTGGCTGCAGGTGAGGAAGGGAGATTAAGGAGGAAAGAGGATGAATATTGCACCTTAGTCAAGTCTCCTGAGGTAAATTGCACAACCGTTGCTCTCTCCGCACACACAGAGATCTCTCGCTCCCTGCCACTGCACTCTGATCCTCGTCATAAAATGCAACATCTAATTGGAGTGCAATTACCTAATCACAATTGACAATTAAACAATGAGAAATTGGTACGCAGAATGACTACCTCTGCAATTACATATTAAGTGCAAAGTATAAATTGAGTTTTGCCCACAGTCAGCAAAGCATAACTGTTTGTGCGCATGTGTGTGTGTGTGTGTGTGTGTGTGTGTGTGTGAGAGAGAACATAAAGTCTATCAAATTATTCATGCGATCACACAGGCGTTGGTGCTCAACTATTAGCAAGAATTCTGCATTCAGATCAGGCATATTGCCGGCATGTCTCACGGCATTTCAGGGAGGAGCAAACTGCCAGGCATTTCCGTAAGCCCTTCGCTATGACAATAGCTAGCCCTTCCCTACCCAGCCTGGCCTTATGTTTGTTTATTATGCTGAGCGAGCAATGGATAGCTGCCGGCTAGCCAAAAGTAGGGGAGTGGGATAGGGAGGAGAGGAGATAGTGGAAAAAATAGGTCCGAGATTGGATCGGCTGACTGGGTTAATATGCCATACCTCAGGGCTAGCATGGAGATCAGTGTCCTCTGTATGTTTGGGATCCTCATCTCTGTCCCCAGCCAGGATATTTGCTTTGACGGCATCTAGTGTGCGCAGCATCCAGCCATGCTGCCGACGGATCTGTCTCTGCAACTCCTGCCATTGGTGTGCAATCATCTGGAGCATGTCCCGCAATCCTGCAAACACACACAAGACACGCATTTACAAACAGGCTGCTAATGGACAGTTCCACTGTTGCAGCTTTCTTTACATCAGAATCACAATATATCACGTATCACTGATTTTGAGTGTTTCCGTGGCACAGCCAACAGTATAACTACAACAACAACATTGTCATTCACATGCACAGTATATTTTTCACTAGTTTGCTTTTTCCCTCTGGTTCAGTGGCTATGTGCAGCTGTACTGTACTGCAGGCATAGTATCTAGCCTCAGTGATATGTTTGGACATGTAATTGCTGATTTTAATTGGTAACACACCACACTGAATTAGTAACACTGAACTACTAGAAATGTTCCGACACCGAAAATACAGAATCATGTATTTTAACAAGTCAACTTCAAATTGCATTACAATGTTTAGAAATATATTATATATCACTCCAGCAGTGTCCTCTGGCCAGGTAAAGTGTGGCAGCATGTAAAGCAAGCACAACTGGCTGTCTGAGGGAGGTGAGGTCAGTCAAGGGATCACACCCCATGCTGCATTGCATGCATATGTCTGTGCCCTGTTTTCTATAAAATGAGCCAAATCCGTACCAGGTAATGTGTGGGAGGAAAACGATTCAAATT
Organism: Parotocinclus haroldoi; assembly: GCA_034779995.1. Taxonomy (NCBI): domain Eukaryota; kingdom Metazoa; phylum Chordata; class Actinopteri; order Siluriformes; family Loricariidae; genus Parotocinclus; species Parotocinclus haroldoi. The sequence goes on from JAUZST010087821.1 coordinate 30,765, forward strand.
TGCTCTGTAAAGAAGATGATTTCTTTAAAAACAAATCAATAACACATGTAATGTGACTGGGGAAGGGGAGGGCAAAGACCATAACTAAGCATTAAAGCAAAACAATTTTTTGTGAAATTAAATAACTTAATATCATTAAAAAACTACATTGTTTTAAAGATTACTCACCACGTTAAGTAAATAGTTGACTAAATTACCTATAAAGCCTTTCAACTATACTGCACACTCAGTCACGCTGTATTGCACAGTTTTTGTCTCAGTTCAGCCATGTTCTCGCTTGCTTTTATAATAAAATAGCACTGCCCCAAGAAATAAGAGCCTTAAAAATTGTAACACTTTGTAATGTCAGTATGAAACGCCAGCTGCTACAAATGGCAGTACATGAAGGACTTGTTTCAAATCTCAGGTGGAGTTTGAAGTATGAGGGTCAGGTGGTGCAGTTACAACCCCTGTGACAGACTGCTTGTGCAACTGGACCAGTGAATTCCAGGTTTCCATAGTCTTTCCATGAAAGCCTGACCAGTATAAATGTGGGTAACTGGATGCTTTGCTTTTAACATATAATCAAAAAATAAACTGATCACAACACAATTAATGTATTAGATGTATAAGCAATGCATGTTACTAAACATTAATGTTAATGAACATTTTCTATAATGTACATTATACAGACAAAAGATTGTTAGCACCCATTCTAATTAGTGAGCTTTGCTAAGCAACACTCACTTGTAACATACTCCAGTGACACACATTTATAGGTTTCTACTTCAAGCCAGTTCATAAACTTTCTGTCCTGCTGTCCTTAAAAATGTATTTGGCAATTATGAGTGAGAACTTGGCTGGCTTGCACAAAACTTGACCTCACTCAAGCAACTTGAAAATGCACTGGAGCACCACAGGTCAGCCAGGGTTTGTTGTCTAACACCAGAAGTTGACCTCACATTCATGTTCCAAAATCTAGTGGAGAGCTCTTAGAAGAACAAAGGCAGAGGGCAAAAGCCCTACTAATATGTAAGTGTGCATATTGTTTTGCTTGTTAACTGTATATGGGTCATAAGATGTGTTTTAGGCCAGTAATAGTTAGCAAAAGGTGAAGAACCAAGGCTCTGGTTCCTTCATTTCTAATTTTGTTAGCAATTTTTATTACTGATGTTAATTAGTCAGCATTTACTCATTTTCTTTAGATATGTTTAGAATATATTGCTACTATTTTGCTGAGACTGTTCATAAACTACAATGTATTTTGATTATCCCAACACAATTTTGTTTCCAAAAGCACCTTTTGTATAAATAAGTTTGATAAAAACAAGACATTTAACTAAATATTGTTTTAGTAAGCAGACACGAACAGCTAGCCTTCAGTCACGATTGTGTATAATCCCTGCGCAGTAGTGCAGAGGACCGGCAAGTCCTACACACCCGTCTCCATTTTAACGAGTCTTTAATGTGCTGCGATTTCTCCATTTATCTTGCCTCCCATTTAACTACCACCCCTACACACATTCCCCCACCCTGACCATTGCAACTCAAATAGCATCACTACTAATAACACTTCAAACATTAGCCTAATCACTACCATCAGCAGATCCATCATATACACAATAATATTCAAAGATTATTTTAATGTCATGTTGAATTTTAATGTCTCTTTTTTAAAGATATGCTTTCATTTTCCATCCACACAAGCTCTTGGCCGCGACTTGAGCTGTGTAAGTTATGCATTAACTCCTGCTGCTGCCACAGTCTGCTCTCTTCAAATCTTGCTCTGGGTAATTAAAACCCAAACAAAGGATGGGTAGGTAGGAGTGTAGCAATGCACCGTGTTCCTGATGAGGTTCTGTCTATTGAGCGTAGCGCCACGCCACCACTCACACCTGCCCAATGATCTGATCTGCTGAGTTGCTAGGAAACCAGGTATTAGTGTCCAGGGTGGAGAGTTCGGAAGAGATTTACTTTTAATGGCAATGGGTGATATAAACACGATGAGGATTATAAAGCAGAGTTGATGTGCAAAGGGCATCAACACACGCTCACAGAACAAATGCAGGAAAAACCTGGAACTCCAGGGCAATCCTGTTATTTAACCAGCCACTTTGGTGTGTAATATTACAGCGAGCTTTATCCTAAGAAAAATGTGGATTATATATTCTCAACATGTCGCACTCTTAAAACATGTACTTGCAAATTTGCTTTGCCTAATTTAACCACTTTCTATACTTTCTATATTCTTTATTTCTATACAGTTTATAAACAGAATTCTAAATTGACATAGCGTAAAGTTAGGTGAATGCATTAAATTAAAGTTTGAAATGAAACAAAACAGGGGAAATAATGACAGGGCCCAGTGTAAATGTGTCTGACCAGTATTGGTGCATCCTTGCTCCTGTCTTGATTAACCATTGATGCTGATGCAACATTAAGTAAACAATCCATACTGGTACATTAAGTAAACAATGACCATACTGGTACTTTGATACATTTTAGATGTATAAAGATACGTTTTGGTTGGTGTTTTGGAATAGTGCAATACTGTACTGTGCAAAAGTCTTAGGGTGCACAAGGTTTCAGTAATTCTATAATGACCATATATAATTAATTGTCAGTCTCATTATTAGAGCAGAACCACAAAGCAGAGGAAATGTGTATGCAGTATTAAACTGCCTACAGTAATAAGTATTAAATGTGACCTCCCCTTACATATGAGCAATAGCAGCATCTGTCCAAAGAAGCAGCCAATGATGAACTTTTTCAAAATGAAAAAACTAAGATATGCTAAAGCTCACAAACTGAAGACTGAAATGAAGATAAGTGGAAAAGATGATTAGAGTCAGGGATCCAAGTTCATCGAAAATATGTTATATATGGTCATTATACCATAATTAAAACAACAAATCTAATGGTGAGCTAATACTTTTGCACAGTACTGTACATAGATGTTTGGGGATCGTTATAAAGGGAGTAGGGGTGCCACTTTGTGGTGAGCAAAAAATGAGAGCAGCCATTCTCTGAAAGGCCATCTGCATATTTAATAGTGTCTGGCTTAACCAGTCGACAATGAGGTCAGCTTAGTGGATTTGTACATTTGCTGAGCACTCTGTCTGATGCTTCAGGAGAATAATCACAGAGAAAGAAAGAGAAATAGAGACTGGAATAGGGGGGTAGTCAGAGCAGGTCTAGTAGGTGGCCTCTGACTCTGGCTCCCGCTGTTCTTAATTCCAGCTCTCTTCATACAGAGCGCTGCACTATTTTCATCTGCTCACGCTCCGCTCGCCGCTTTATCCCACAACTCAATTCAGCCGGCCGTGCTCCGAGCAGATGCGAAAAGGCGAGTGCACGTTGAAGCAAAGCAGTTATTTGAGGATTTATAAATTCTGAAGGTCAGTATGTTAATATAAACATTAATAATGAATGTGCGGCGCACTACCTGATTTGTGGGAGGTGATGAGCTCCAGCAGTTGCCTCCCCTCCTCCAGGAGACTGACTTTCAGAGTGCAATGGCTATCCACATTCAGCTTGAAGCTCTGCACATAGACAGAAACACACAGCATGACACCTCAGTGCAGAGAAATAATCTCACACTTAGTTTCTCTTACACAGTCTTTCCATTTCTCTCTCACTCATGCTTTCGCACTCACTCACTCTCACTCATACTTATGCACACTAACGTACGATCATTTGAAATATTTTAACTCAAATAGTTCCCCATACATGTTAAGAGTTTCTCTCTGCTTCTCGGTCTACACCATTCCACCCCAGCCCCCGCCCCCCCCAAAAAAGTAGACATCAGTGCTGTCTCATCCTCTTAAAACAAATGCTCATAAGTCACATTAGGGGCCATTGTGCAATAGTTGAAAATGCACATAATCTCATGACACACCGGCTTCACACAACCTCTAAAGATCCTTCACACACTCTCAGACCTCAAACACACATTATTCATAAAGCACCGCTCCTCTGTGGATTGGCGCCGCTATTCTACTTCTTGCCGTATTTGTCGGAGTCAATCCCACTATCTGTGCTGTGCTGAATTATTAACAAATGACAGGCATCCCTCTAATTCATCATTTGTGGCATAAACTAATATTCAAATGGCATTATAAAACTCAAGCCATTCCTCCCACAGATGTGTCCTCCAGAAAATGACCTTAAGAGCCTCTTCTATTCAGAGAGCACGAAAGTGTTTTGGTCTTTCTTCTCGTTCTCGCTTTCTGTCTGTCTGTCTAAAGAGTGATACAATGGAGTACCGTCATGCCTTGCTCAAAGGATCCATCAGACGTGTGTCCCATAACTCTTGGGCGTCTGTGGTTCCCCCGAGCGCCTGTCCATTTTATCTGATGTCTCCATTTCAACTAATACACTCCCTTTCCCCCCTACATTTCCTAAATCCTCCAAACAGCCCCCTCTGTACATACAACTTGTGCTCCATCTCTCTGTGGGTGCTGCTGCCACAGTGCAAACTTTCATGTTGATTGGTTTTGATAATACCCAGCAGAGGGCTCTCTGGTTGCTAAGTGTAATCAAAGTGTAGAGAACATTATCCCGGTTCCTGGAGGAGAGAGGGGGAAGAGCTGAGTGCTTGAAGATGTGCAGAGGGGAGGGAGAGCCATCCCATGAGGCAGCCTGCAGTGAGGCGCCTAGGGCCATCTTCCCCTTCCATTCTCATCTCCTCACATCTCGCCCGGCCCTGTTTCACACCATTACCGGCTGGTCTGATCTGGCCGGCCCTGCCAAGAGAGCCTGGAGCTGCCACTGGCTATCTGAACCTCACTCTATCTCGTCCACCGTCTCTCTCTTCCACAGAGGATGTACATGGATTTTTGTGCAGATGAGACTGTATATGACTTCACTATGAATATTTGATGAATATTTTGAGTAGTCGAGCACTGGACCACATTAGAAAATAATTAATTGGCTATTGCATATTTTAAATAGGGTCAAACGCGTGAATGAACGTTCAGCTTCAATTAATATCTCCAAAAATATAACAATGTATTTTATAGACTAAGTGAAACTGCAGTGACTAAGTGAAGCGGTTAGCCAGAGCAGCTTCCATCTGATACAGTCTTAAGGCACAGTTCAATATAATATTGAGAAACAAAGCCACATGTGGCCAGAAATACTGAGACACAAAGCTACACATGGCAAAGATATTTGGACAGAAAGGCACATGTAGCCTAAATTATTGGAAAACAAAGGTGCACATGGCCAAAAAGAATTGGGACACAAGCCGCTCATAGCCAAGAGTACTGTGACACAAAGCTGCACAGGGACCAAAAGTATTGGGATACAAAGCTGCACAGGGACCAAAAGTATTGGGACACAAAGCTGCACAGGGACCAAAAGTATTGGGACACAAAGCTGCACAGGGACCAAAAGTATTGGGACACTAAGCTGCACAGGGACCAAAAGTATTGGGACACTAAGCTGCACAGGGACCAAAAGTATTGGGACACAAAGATGCACAGGGACCAAAGGTATTGGGATACAAAGCTGCACAGGGACCAAAAGTATTGGGACACAAAGCTGCACAGGGACCAAAGGTATTGGGACACAAACCCATATATAACCAGAAGTACTTGCCACATTTCATGCATTGCTGTAGTTCCTGTAGTTCCTGCAACCTCGGGGTTAAAACGGGATTAAAGCAGGGATCTCTGGAGCTTTGAGGTGACCTTGCTAACTGCGAGAGCCAGTTTTGTACTTGTGGTTGGTCAGCTATTTGTTCTACATGTCTTTAGATATGCAATATTAGGTCACAGTTCTTATCTTTTATGGTTATCATATAAATCACACTAAAAGTAATAATGTAAACTGACACTGATCTAATGCAGTCCCTTGAATCTAAACAACATGGTTAGTTACCAGCTCAAGTATTATTGGATAGCAGGAGAGAATTGAGAGTATTGAGAATTGTTTCCTGGTAATTTGGAAACTTACTGTGGGGAAGTGATAGAGAGAAGGCATGCCAGTAGAGGAAGTGTGATGGTCCGAGCAATATGCTGCTGGAAAACTCTCAATGTGTTCTTTTATTTGTATGACAGTTTGACCACCCACTTAAGTACCATTGCATACCAGGTATACTCCTTTATCATAATGGTATTCCCTAATGGAAGTGACATCTTTCAGCATGATAATGCACTTTTCCACACACATTTTTTTATTTTTGTAATTTTTTTTTTTACCCTGGCCTCCATATTCCCCAGATCACAATTTGATCAGTCATCTATGGGACGTGCTGATACATAAAGTTTTATTAGTGGTGGCTCCACCTTGATACTTATAGGTCTTACACCAACTGCTGTAAATATCTTGGTGCCAGATACTACAGGGTACCTTCAGAGGTATTGTGATGCCCAAGCCTCAATGGGTCAGAGATGTTTTGGCAGCACACAGAGGACCAACAACATATTAGTTAGGTGCATATTATGTTTTGCTTCGAATTATTCTGTTAAAGAGAAACTGAAAGCACTTTGTTATCTTGCTCAGGGTTTTGAGCCAGTTTTTGTTAAGCTGCTTTGAGACAATGCTCTGTTGTAAAAGAAATAATAAACACACTGTGCAGAAGTGTGTGCACTGAAAAATAAAAGTTTGGGTTTATTTTTCTTAATTTTCAAGGTATTCATTTTTCATACCCGTTAAAACAAACATGGTTCTTCTTAGCTGACTTAGATATTTGGGCCTGATTGTATACAGAGGAAGTTCTTATTAGAGCAGTAAATGAATTGTGCTTATGCTAAATGAGCTGTCCACTACTTTTTGCTGCCTGAATGTACGTTGGGAGATGGGAATGCAGCAGGCTCTGATGCAGAGATGGAGTGAGGTGGATACACTGGTGATGGATCAGCACACTCACACATCTATCACTGATGACAGACAAGAGCAAGTGTGAAGAGCGCTTATTTGTGGCTCAGGATACCAGCTGAATTGATATCCTTTACAGGTCTAAACACCTTTAAAATGCGTAAACAAATAAACAAAAGGCACAAGAACCAGATTATCTGTCACTGACTGAATACGTTAAAAAAAAATTGCACACCTAAACGTGAATGCTAATATGGCCCATGTGGATAGGACATTGCATTCTATCCAGTAAAAAGCAGAGAAAGATAAATTCGAATAATAAAATAAACATTAAACCTTTAATGAGAGACAGAAAATGAAAATCACAAAATTATATTAAAATAAGATTCTGTATGGTAATGCATGCACCTCTAATTCAAGGTTGACTTTGGCCCAATATTCCTTTGCATATCATTTTTATGAGATCAGTTTATATTTAATACACAGCACATATTGCCATAGACTTCTGCTGCTCTTATGTGTCATGAAGAGAGGAAAATAACCTGGAGTGCATGATCACTCTCGACACATGCAAAGTGCCCTTGCTTCTTTTCCAGCATCTCTTACCATCAGCACTCCAAGTCATACAGAAAATCTAATCTGCGCAATGAATCAAATTTGAAAAGCGAAACTGAGCCCTTCTGCTGTGTTAGTGGACTGATAATGAAAATGTATATTCGGTAGTGTCGACGTTAACACAGTACAAAGTAATGCATTACTGTAATTGAATTACATTTCCTGTAAGGAAGTAGCATTACATCTTAATCACAGTTGCTCAATTAATTGCAATTTTGTTCATTTACTTATGCCTAAGCTTTGAGGTTTACCTACATTTAGGCAAGTGAAACTGTAGAATGCAACCAAGACTTTCCTGCTGAGGACACAAGTACCTACAGTGACTTGGTTTTACTGGACTAAACAATGCCGATAAATATTGAAACGTTATCAGTTGATTATATACTGCTCACAAAAGTCAAGTCAAAGTCAAGTCAAATGTATTTATTAGCACTTTTTACAATGGTGCATTGTCTCAAAGCAGCTTTACAAGCTTATATTATCTTATATTATTAACAATCCCAAGTTGAGCAAACCTAGGACGACAGTGGAAAGGAAAAACTCCCTGAAAGTAGAAGGAAGAAACCTTGGGAGAACCAAGACTCAAAAAGGGACCCATCTTTTATGGGTGGCCTAAATGTAAAAAATTAGGGGATACTTCAAAATGAAATATTCCATAAAGAACTATAATTTTTGTGATATATACTATAGGTATATACTATACTAATGTACAGTACTATTGTCTTTCATTTATTATAATTTATATATTATATGTTATATATCTTTGTAGCTTCTGAGTATTTCAACTATTAGTATAAACATATTTATTATGTAACTTAATTCTTACATATAACATCTAGGCTGCCTAAGGAATTTGGGTCCCTTTTTGAGCCCTGGTACTGCCAAGAATATTTAAGGAGTTTTTCCTTGTCACTGTAGCCCTAGTCTTGCTCAATGAGAGGCGTGGGCAGACAGTGCATAAAGATCTAACAATCCTGTAGGATTTAAGAAAAAAGGTTTAAGAAAAAGCAACTACTGTATATAGAGTTGACTTTGGGCTGACTTAACTGAAAACAGGATTTGCACTTGTGTTATAATCAATTGTCTCCCTGCGTGGCCCAGCTGTGAGCCTGGAGCATTTGCCCCATTACAGGATCCTCATACTCTAATTTCATCAACCCTCTACACCACACATCCAGCGTGTCCCTACACACTGTCAATTCTGAGCCAACAGTGTTCTCTCGCCTCTAACAGCCCCCCACCCACCTTCACCCACATTCCCCACAGCTCCCCTTCTCTCTATATGTGATTTGGGGATTAGGCAGGGGGAATCTTGTGGTCCAGTGGCTGCTGCGCCACATCTATTGGTGTCACATTGGTGATAACCCAGCTGCCCTGCTGTCAGATCTGAGCAGGAGAGCTGGAGTGTGAGAGCAGAACTGCTTACCTGCTCCTGCAAACAACTCCAATACAACAAACACAACAACATGGCTCTGTGATAACACAACATAACATAACATGGCTCACCAGTAACACGCTGAATGTTAATGTTAGTGAAGGTTAGAATGCTTTATTAGTAAAAAGTAATCATTAACTAAAAATCAGCACTTTAGAAAAAGGAAAGGGATTCGAATTGCTACCTTTCAGTAACATACAACATAGTTTGTAAATGTCACATTTTTTTCAATGCCCCAAATATAAATGCATCACTACTTAGTAGCAGAAGAGAGAGTTTTCCAACTGAAGTAAAGTACTAATGTAATAAAACTGAGATTAACTGAATCGCATTGTTATGCCTTTAATTTATGTTCATGGCCGTGTGAGAGCCGGTGCCTAGCTGGCAGCACAGGGCGCAGGACAGGAACAACCCAAGACAGGGCACCAATCCATCGTACAGCAAACACACTCAACACACGCATACACACACTTACACACTAGGACCACTTTATTGCAACCAATTAAAGTAAAGTATGTCTTTGGACTGTGGGAGGAACCTGAACTAAACCCACACGGATCAAGCCCAGGACCTTCTCTCTCTCTCTCTCAGGAGTGCTACCCACCACGTCACTGTGCCGCCCTGATATAAACGTGAAACACAGAAATGTATGTTGCAGTAAACTTCTTTTCTATGAAGAAAATGAAGTAATTACAGTAATGCATTAACATAATCACTAAAACATAGATCTACACGATTTTATACCAGTTATTCAGAGCTTTTTTACATAATCTTTTTTTAATGTATATAGTAATAAATATTTGTGGCTTATTTGAGCCCTACACCCCTACACCACTGTACTGCCCTTCACTCTTACAAAATAAAACAAAAATCCATTCTTTACTGCTCCAAATGGCATCAGAATTTAGAGCAAAAACGTTTTTTTAACGCAGTCCAGCTTACAGCAGGGCATTCCCCTTTTCAGTGTAGTTATATGACCTGACATTCTTGGTGTTTGTAATGCAATAAAAGAAAATCTATTTCAGTTTATTAAGTTATTTTTTATATTGTAAAAGAATTAGACATGTTACTGAGCCACACGTTGAGTATAAATATTGATTTTGTTTTACATACATTTACATATGGATGTATAGCTTTCTAACCATTGTGTGTTTCTTTATGTGTTCTCTGCAACTGTGAGCCCTTATCCCTGCTGCTCATTTTCCAACACAGGCGGCTGCGTCCCTCGTTAATGTGATTCAGGGACCTGGAGCCGCCATCAAGCTCAATCAATAGCCGTTTCATTTCACACCATCCCTCAATGCCTTATAAACAGAGCCCTCCCTCTCACACTGCAGTCAACCCCCTTGTTATAGTTCTCCCGTGGGTACCGGAAAGAGCAATGCTACACACACACAGACGCACACATTCACGTTCACTTCATGTGCCAGCTGGAGTATGGGAGAAATATTAAATCTGTTGGGGGCTAAAAAAAACTGCACATCTCTATATCAATATGAAGCATTGCAGGCCTTCACTATAATACTCACTCTGATGTTTCTGTTAGAGGAGACAAAATGGTCACTACAGTAATGAGAGTTTCACAGTCTGAAATCTGAAGTCTTTGCAAATTTTATGGAATCTAATAACTTTTCACTATCAGCCTGAGCTTGTATTCCCAGGGGTGCAGTAAAGAAATGATCACTGCTATATGGCAGAAGACATACAGTCTCACTGCACCTTGAAATGTTATACTTTAAAAAAGAGATAATACATGACTTGTAACAGAACATCAATTAATAAAGATGGCAAAATGCTTTAAATGAGGTTGTGTACACATTTGTGTATTGTTTCGATGGTCCACACTCACAAGATGTGTTTCCAGGTAGAGTCTAAGGCTGATGATATTCGGCTGTGGTGGAGTCCAGTTCTCTGTGCTTTCCAGTGCTCCCCTTAACCAGCTGATAAACCCATCCAGCTTAGAGACAAAGCCCTGAAAGAGACCAACACACATAAACATGTATGTAAACTTATGCTTATGGGTACTTTCCATTTGACATAATGATAACTGTAGTTTAGTAATACTATACCTAACCCTATTCCTAGCTGCAACCTCAGGAACCAATTTCTTAAAAGCAAATAATGTTGTGGGGATTCACAACATGGTCCCACAAGATAAAATATATCCCTATCCTTCTGGAGACCTATCTCCAACTTATTCAAACCCATACACACAAAAACAATCAACATTCATGATAAAGGTAAATGATATCATGTGATAGTACATGTACTGTGTTAGTATATATAATAACGCATTCCGCGATGGCAAAGTGAAAATCAGCCATGGGCTTCAGTGAAACATGGTAAGCACTGCAGATGGTTTGATTCTGTTTAATACCCACTTACATTTCCATTGATACAGCAAAGCAATTTTAAGCTTTTCATGGCCAAAATTGTCCTGAAACTCAGGATGGTCTTAGGTACTATTAATATTACTACTGTAATATAGATTGTATTAAAAAGGGATAAGCCAGTATTTTAACTCATCTCAGGTAACCAAAGCATAGCATGTGTGATTACAAAAAAAATAATTTTCCTGCAAACAGAGGAAAAAACATACGCCATTGTCAGTTAATAATTCAGCACCCAAACAAAAATGTGGTCAGTGGCAGCCCCTTTCTATTGTGTAGGGGGCTGAGAAAAGTACGTACATAGCTACAAATGTGCTACATCAAGTGTCTGTATATCTAGTGCACTTCTATGGAAGTCAAACCTCATAAAATGATCATTAAAGCAGCCTAATATTTCAAACGTTGGGGTTTTTGTTCATCTCTCAGTACTTGGAAACATTAAAAAAGATTGGTCAATGGCTCGTGTGTGACCAATTAGTAAATTCCAAATTGGTTTATGCTGATTAGTGCTGATCTGGTGATGATTTACTTGGTAAACTCCAGTTGTAACTCCAATCTGGTTGACCTGCATATCAGTGTCCGAACTGCAATACATGCTTGTGTTTTCTGTTTTCTAAGCATTATATGTAGAGTGTAGGTGGAGAAATGCTAATAATAATAATAATAATGTCAGTATCGGGTCACTATCTTGTATGGGCCAGTGTCTTCCCTGCTGAAGAAAACAAGCATTGACCAGCATCCGATCCTTGCTGGTTTAAGCTGGAGTGGTGCTGTTTTTGATGGTTTGTCCAGAATAACTTTGCTGGCAAAGCTGGTTGCCCAGTATGATCTTGCTGATTTTGTTGTTCAACCAGCATGTGCAAGTCACTAGCATACTCATAAAAGACCAGCACGCACTGGTCACAACCATCCAAGAACCGGCAAAGACAAGCATCCCCAGTACAGGCCAGGATGTGCTGGTCACCAGCATCCCCAGCAAAGACCAGCATCCCCAGCAAAATCATGTTCAAAACACAACAAACGCTGGTCACCACCAAATCCAGCATCATGCTAGTCTGTTTTTTCAGTAGGGTTGGCTTAAAACAGATGGTTTTGAAATGCATAAAGTAGGGTTCCTAGGGAAAAGAAGCAACCTGTACTTCACTTTTAGTTACAGATGATAAAGTCTGAAGTTCAGAAAGAACAATAAGTTTTAAGCCAACTTGCACAGTGCTTAATAGCATGGCTTTCTGCACGTCCTTGATACGCTAGAGCCGCTCAATGAGAAGTGACTGTGCTGTTATGATGTTTGACCACTGCCATCTTCTGGCCATGTGTAAAACTGCAACTTCTGATTTTATATCGTGATCATCATTCATTCCTCTTATCCATGTGCTCTGTGTTCACGCCTGAGGATGACCAGAGGGAGAGCAAGTGCGAGTGCAGCTCAGTTCATTAATTACAGTGAAATGCATGCCCTTATACAACTCAGTCCTCAGGAGCCGCCATCTAATACCATAAACCTGAACAGATCAAATGGCACTTTGTAATATCTCTAATGAACAGCACAGCCAGAGCACTAGGTTTAATCTGTGGATACCATGGCAGCTCATTACCTAACATTGGTGAAAATCAAAGATATTGATACAAATGACCTCTCCACAGACGCAAGCACAGAAAGCCATAATTTATTGAATGTTTGGCCTCGAACTTCTAAAGCAGACTGGCTTTGAAGTGGGTTGACCAGCTCTGATTTAAGGTAAGATATGGAGAGAGGGAGAACAAGAGAGAGGAAGCCCTTCTTTTTTTACACATCTGTCCACATTTCTGTCCATGTCTATACACTGCATTACATCTACTAAAATACATGCATGCAATACATATGGTGTAATATTATTCATTGCATAGAATAACTGAAGTCCACAACTTTTCTAAATCTAAATCTGATGTCTCTCACTAGATGATGAATCTAGTGATAGACACAAGCAGTTGGCAAAATATTACTTATAATGTGTTAATTACTTGCTTTGTACTAGCACAGCACTGGGACTAGGCTTATGTTATGTTCTGGAAATGCTACTACTAAATGTGTTTTCCTATTTTTGTCCTTGCTTACTTTTATCAGGGTTGAAGGGTCTAGAGCTTACCCACAAATTCATTTGTTTAAATTCACTATAACCAATTCAGGTTGGTTCTATTCCATTCTATTCTATTTTTCAAGGGCATAATCACTTTCTATGCACAACTTGGACACTACTGGATTGAGATCTGATGAAAGCCATTATGGTACAGTGAATTCACTGTCATGTTCAAGAAACCAGTTTGGCGTGATCGTTGTGACCTGGCATGTAGAAGGTCATAAAAAGGTGGACATGCTGAGCAACAATACCGATTGATTTGTTAATCATCAGTTTAACAATACTCGTGTAAGCTGTGGCATTAAACAATACTCAGTTGGTATTGAGGGACCAAGAAAATGCAGATATTAGCGCTCATCAGACCGTGCAACGTTTTTCCAATCTTCTAGTGTGTGACTTTAGTAAATCCATGCAAATTGAAGCCTCAGTTGCCCTTTTAGCTGGCAGAAGTGGCACCCAGTGTGGTCTTTGTTGCCACAGCCCATCTGCTTCAAGGTCCTATGCGTTCTGCATTTAACGCTGCTCTTCTACATACTGTAAAATGATTGGTTATATGTGAGTTACTACTGCCTTTCTATCAGCTCAAACTACACTGTCCATTCACCTCTGACTTCTGGTATCAACAATACATTCTCAAACAGAGAACTGCCACGCACTGTATGCTTAAATCACTTTTATTCCCCATTCTGATTCTCAGACACAATTTCAGCAGGTCATCTTGACCATGTGTACACACCTAACTGGTGGGGCAGGAAAGAGTAAGCTGCTTATTTGAATGTAATATACATGCAAACAATATGCCATGATTCATTCATTTTTTTCTTATATGTATATACTTACAGTAGTCAGGGTCGTGGGAAAGCTGGTACCTAGCCAGCAACACAGAGCACAAGTCCTAGACAGGGCACCAATCCATTGTACACACACCCTCAGACAATATGGAAACTTTGGAAGCACCTATTAGCCTTTGGAATACTTTAGAATGTGGGAATAAAGAGGACCTAGAGAAAACCCAATCAGATACAGGGAGGACATGTTAACTCCACACAGGCAGAGCCCACGGTCAAAGTCAAACCAGGGATCTCTGAGCTGTAAGGCAACAGTGCTAACCACTGAACCACCATGCTGATCAGTAAACAATATGCCAGTGATGATATATACATATAGAGAATATTATTGGTAATGGTCAGACATTGTGACTCACAGGGAAGTCACAGAACACAAATTTCAAGCCAGTGGAATAAATGAGACGGAGCACTGTAATACTACAGAGGGTGCAGATCAAACAGCATTACAGCAACATTATTGTTTTATGGAAGAGACGTTGTGTGTGTGTGTGTCTCCCTCTCAATGTCTGCAACCAATAAATCTTTGAGAGCAGACATGTATATGTAGCCTCTGGTCACTGTATTAACAGAGGGAGTCATTTACATGGAAAGAAAGAGCTAATTAGATACAAGTCAGAAAGTGAGAAAGTGCACTACACAGGAAGAGATAGACAAGGGAGGAATAGAGCAGGAGCAGCAGACAGGAAGGAGGGATGGAGTGTGAGACAGGGAAATGAAAAGGAGGATGGTCAGAGACGTCACACTTGACTAGGCCTCTGAAACTCCCCCCAGCAGAAGCTTCAGCTGCCAGCTGTCTGTTGCCAGGAGGATGAAGTCATCTCCAGGGGCCTGCATGGTAATGTAATCAATCACCTCCGCCCGTGACACGCATCATCTCAGGTGGATGCGGCTGCCTGCCTCAGCCTGGCCCAGTCAGCCTCTCTCCCACACACACACACACACACACACACACACACACACACACACACACACACACACACACACACACACACA